>JAMWET010006317.1:0-20000 GCA_024036415.1 Prochilodus magdalenae
GAATTAAATAATCACTCCAACAGTTCTTTAAACAACAAGTTCACTAAACCTCCAGAGTTAGTAGGGGGGGACACTCAATGCGATGGAACAACGTATTGCCGTACACTCGCGTCCAATGCGGCTGAGCGCTCAGAAGTGGTTTGCCATGGTGTGCTGGGCAGGCCCTGGATGTCCCTTGATTCCAGGAATACCTAGAGATGGCTCCCTGGAAGAAGGAGAGTGTCTGTGTAAGGAAACGGAATCTCCTCAGGAATATGGGAACGTCATGAACTTGTGAAGTCATCCAACTCCTACATGAGCTGACAGCATCTATCAGATAACAGCCACTTCCACCATGGAAAGCGACTCCCCGGCACTGCACCACCACCTCTTCCCCATCTCGGATCCCACCCCGCCCACCCGAAGATTTACTCAGAGGTGCCTTTGAGTGCAGATCTAACCCCTAGGAGTGTCGCTCCTTAGCGCAGAGGCGTTCGTCTCTCCGAATCAGGTCGGCGCAATTAAGGTTCCATTTCCCAAGCGGTGCTTTGTTCAACCATGTCAATACCCTCTGTGATCCGAGGAAGTGCCTCGGAGATGCATACCCATCCGGTGGTATCTGAGCAGGTCAAGCTCAGCGCCAAACTTGTCTCCACAAGGGGCTCGAGACCCTCATGCTGAGCCTCATCTAGAGTTGATTTCATGAGTGACGCGTGGGTGGAACATCAGATAAACACGCGTCCATCATTCTGCGGAGGCGGTGGAGCGGTGGGAGCGCGAACGGACAGCGTTGATTCCTAGACACAATCCAGGAAGGAGGACTTTCTCTTTTCCAGGCTCCGACAACCATAACCCCCCGGCGACAGCAAAACAGCTGAACGGCGCTGTAAAGCTGTGTGTACACTTGTGATGGTGTCATCAGTACCTAGAACCCCACATACCAGGAACCCTCAAACACTAAGCGGGAAGGAATTCCCTCCTTCTAGTCCGAATCCACAGTCCAAAAGAGGACGGGAAAAACAGGCCCAATTCCCACAATTCCTAAAAAGTTACGGACTCATTAATATTTACACACCCAGTGTTTAACCATGCTACCTACCACAGAGCTACATAACCAACAATGGTGGACTGTGGTGGAGAGATCCGCGTTTCGACTGTGGAATACGGATGCCTGGTCACTTTCCGTTCCCTTCCAAAGGACCCAACTGTCCACGGGCAAGCGTGGCGTGTATGGTCATCTTTAAACAGGCTGGAGTCGCTCCTATCACCAGGCTTCCTAATCCAACGTTCCGTTACACCTTAAAATGCTGTCAGCCAGTACAGGATACCAAGAATACCCAGCAGCAACCATTTCAGGTTGGCGCAGAAAATTCCCAAAAAACTCGCAGCTCCCACATCTTTAACAGGATCCCGGAATACTGTCCTCCTGCAGTCCACACATTCCCACTCCGGACAGATTCCCAAACCTCTCTGGACAATATGGAGCCAGCTCTCGCTCAGCGTTGGATCGCCCTGAAGAGACCTGAAGAGAGAGAAGCAGCTCCCACCTTTAACTAGCACCCAAGCATACAACCACCCCAACATGGCAGCCTGTAAAGCTCCAGCCATCGCTTGTTGTGGATTGTAATTTTCCCCCCGTTTGCGTGCCGGTTGGAGCAGATCATCTTAAACTGAGAGCTCCATATTGAGTGAACTTTATCTCTACTGTGGTGTTTGGTGTCCCCAGATGTAGCCATGTAGCTAGCATAGCATAAATTTAGCGGCGACGCAATGAACTCCAACTCACTAGCATAGTCTAACTAAACAGTATGAGGGGGAGGCGGAGCTTATTCCATAACACAGAGGCTCATTTTATTGAGTCCTGTTGTCCACATGTTGCTTCTGTGTTATCATCGGTGGGGGCGGGGTCTTTGGCTGGGGGGTGAATAACCATCCAATTCAGACGCATAGCTTTCATCTGTATTTACATGAGGAGCTCACCGATAAATGGGAAACCGGCTCGTTTCACTCTAGAACACACGATCACAGGGTGGTCAGTTATATCCAGCGTAAAACCACATGACACGACACTCCACACGGGAGAACATGCCGCAGTTTTTTACGAGCGCCATGGTTGACGTGAAACTCATTAGCTAGCCTTAGCATGCTAATTAGCCGCTAGCATGTCTGAGCTCAAAGCTGCTCTGATACAGGCTCAATTAACATGCGCTAAGACCATAACTTCATAACCTCATCATCAGCTTAATTAAAGGGAACGGCGTATGTCACCTAGAGGGTAGCACGGGGGGTTCAGACAGGCCCTGAGGCGGGTTCTCCCAGCTGCAGCCTTGGCAGCGCAGGAAGGTGTCTCGTATCATCCCCTGTGCGCCTGGGTCTACTAGGGGTCAAACCAGGGCCCGAGACCTCCTCCAGACAAAAGCCCTCCCAGAGGCTGTGGCTTAATTGGATTAGCCATTGATGCCAGGCAGTGCTAGGTCTACCCTGCTACTACTGCACCCGCTGAAGCCCAGCATGCACACGCGTACCCATTGACTCCGGCCTGGCCGCCGGAGAGCCTGCCTGGAACCCAACCCTACCGTTTCACTAAAGCTTGGCAAGGGTCAGGACTCAGACTAAAGGCCAAGATCGGATACACCACCAACGCTATGGACACGTATGACCTACTACTGGGCTTGGAGCCACGGTGCATCATCACGCTGGAAGGAGCGTTATCCTTCTTCGCCCACAGGGGGTCCCGGGGTCCCGGAGTACGCTGGGCAGGAAACACCCTGGACAGGCCGACGGTGCTGGTGCTACCCAAACAGGCTGTGGTCATTCCAGCGACGATTGAACGGCGTTCATGAACCCACAGTGTGCCAGGAAAACATTCCCCACGCCGCCTCCATCACCCCGGAGAGGACGCGTCCATGGACTACGCAGTTGGTGCCATATCCTGAACCTACCACCTGTGTGCCTCAGCCTTCATCAGACCATCAGATCGGATTTTGTCGAGCCTGTGTGTAGCCCTCGAGGTCGGACAGGTTGAGCATCCTGAGATGCTTTTCTGCACCACGATGGTCCATAGTGGTGGTCTGAGTTTCGATTCCATTGACAAGAGTCCATTTGGGAGGTGGTTTCAAAAGTGGCGGTGAAGGTGACCAGACGTCCCCCTCTAAAAGCTCCCTCACGGAGAGTTACCGCGTGAGGCGGTTATGAATACGCTGTCGGACGTCTGAGACGTTGGCCTTGGTAACCTCCTCGTTAACCAAAAGCTCTGCAGCTCTGGTGCCTAAGATCTCCGGTCCAAAGCCGGAAGGCCTTACCAAACGGATCGGACTTAATGAGAGACGGCGCTGGGATCGCTGGTACAGCTTTCCTGTCACGGTCCAGCTGCACTCAATGGCAGCCTTGCACGTTGTGGTTGAGCCTGACCTACTTTGGACGAAATCAGTGCCAGCGCTCGGGACACTCGCTCCAGTCTGCACAGAGAAAGCGGAAACTGTCTCCTTGATGGCTCCGACTTCCATAAGCTACCTGTTTCAATAAATCCCAGGCCAGCGGAGCGCACTCCCACCTGGACGAGGCTGCCCACGCAAATATTTACATGTGGTTTGGAGCCGGAGACCTGGCGTTAATCTGTGCTGCCCTCAGAGGGAACAGCCAGGGTCCAACGTACCAGCACCTTTCAGGAGAACTACACCCAGTACAGTGAGGATCAGACCACTAACACCACTAACCTGATACCACACAGAGAGACCATCACTCACCCAGTACAGTGAGGATCAGACCACTAACACCACTAACCTGACACCGAGAGACCATCACTCACCCAGTACAGTGAGGATCAGACCACTAACACCACTAACCTGACACCGAGAGACCATCACTCACCCAGTACAGTAAGGATCAGACCACTAACACCGCTAACCTGACACCGAGAGACCATCACTCACCCAGTACAGTGAGGATCAGACCACTAACACCACTAATCTGACACCGAGAGACCATCACTCACCCGGTACAGTGAGGATCAGACCACTAACACCACTAACCTGACACCACACGAGAGACCATCACTCAACCAGTACAGTGAGGATCAGACCACTAACACCGCTAACCTGATACCACACCGAGACCACCACTCACCCAGCACAGTGAGGATCAGACCACTAACACCACTAACCTGACACCGAGAGACCATTACTCAACCAGTACAGTGAGGATCAGACCACTAACACCACTAACCTGATACCACACTGAGAGACCATCACTCACCCAGTACAGTGAGGATCAGACCACTAACACCACTAACCTGATACCACACCGAGAGACCATCACTCACCCAGCACAGTGAGGATCAGACCACTAACACCACTAACCTGATACCACACCGAGAGACCATCACTCACCCAGTACAGTGAGGATCAGACCACTAACACCACTAACCTGACACCGAGAGACCATCACTCACCCAGTACAGTGAGGATCAGACCACTAACACCACTAACCTGATACCACACCGAGAGACCATCACTCACCCAGTACAGTGAGGATCAGACCACTAACACCACTAACCTGATACCACACCGAGAGACCATCACTCACGCGGTCCACCAGTACAGTGAGGATCAGACCACTACCACCACTAAACCTGATACCACACCGAGACCATCACTCACCCACTACACGGAGGTCTAGACCACTAACACCCCTAACCTGATACCACACTGAGAGACCATCACTCACCCAGTACAGTGAGGATCAGACCACTAACACCACTAACCTGATACCACACCGAGAGACCATCACTCACCCAGCACAGTGAGGATCAGACCACTAACACCACTAACCTGATACCACACCGAGAGACCATCACTCACCCAGTACAGTGAGGATCAGACCACTAACACCACTAACCTGACACCGAGAGACCATCACTCACCCAGTACAGTGAGGATCAGACCACTAACACCACTAACCTGATACCACACCGAGAGACCATCACTCACCCGGTACAGTGAGGATCAGACCACTAACACCACTAACCTGATACCACACCGAGAGACCATCACTCACCCAGTGCAGTGAGGGTCAGACCACTAACGCCACTAACCTGATCACACACTGAGACCATCACTCAGCCAGTACAGTGAGGATCACACCACTAACACCAATTACCTGATACCACACTGAGATCATCACTCACCCAGCACAGTGAGGATCAGACCACTAACACCACTAACCTGACACCGCACCGAGAGACCATCACTCACCCAGCACAGTGAGGATCAGACCACTAACACCACTAACCTGACACCGCACCGAGAGACCATCACTCACCCAGTACAGTGAGGATCAGACCACTAACACCACTAACCTGACACCGAGAGACCATCACTCACCCAGGACAGTGAGGATCAGACCACTCACACCACTAACCTGATACACAACACCGAGAGACCATCACTCACCCAGTACAGTGAGGATCAGACCACTAACACCACTAACCTGATACCACACCGAGAGACCATCACTCAACCAGTACAGTGAGGATCAGACCACTAACACCACTAACCTGATACCACACCGAGACCATCACTCACCCAGTACAGTGAGGATCAGACCACTAACACCACTAACCTGATCACTCACATGCCGAGAGACCATCACTCAACCATACAGTGAGGATCATAACCACTAACACCACTAACCTGATACCACACCGAGACCATCACTTACCCAGTACAGTGAGGATCAGACCACTAACACCACTAACCTGATATCACACTGAGAGACCACCACTCACCCAGTACAGTGAGGATCAGACCACTAACACCACTAACCTGATACCACACAGAGAGACCATCACTCACCCAGTACAGTGTGGATCAGACCACTAACACCGCTAACCTGATACCACACCGAGACCATCACTCACCCAGTACAGTGAGGATCAGACCACTAACACCACTAACCCGATACCACACTGAGACCGTCACTCACCCAGTACAGTGAGGATCAGACCACTAACACCACTAACCTGATACCACACCATGAGACCATCACTTACCCAGTACAGTGAGGATCAGACCACTAACACCACTAACCTGATACCACACCGAGAGACCATCACTCACCCAGTACAGTGAGGATCAGACCACTAACACCGCTAACCTGATACCACACCGAGACCATCACTCACCCAGTACAGTGAGGATCAGACCACTAACACCACTAACCTGATACCACACCGAGACCATCACTCACCCAGTACAGTGAGGATCAGACCACTAACACCACTTTTAGCGGTGGACATCTGGTTCCATTCACCACCACTGTGAACAAATCGGACTCATTAGTTCTGGAATACCATGTTCCACATCCAGCGTGACTGTGGAGCGCGTTAGCCGCTCGCCCCGCCGTGATGTGTGTGACAGCCTTCAGACTGAGCCCTCCCAATTAAGGTTATTTGTCATTCGGCCTATCCGGTCCAATCTAGCCACAAGCGCTCCATTCTGTACCCTGCACCTCCACACAAGCGCCTCCTGTATTCCCGTCCCAGCACCTTTTATTGGGAGCAAATGTATTTCTCCCATTTTCAGCTTCACGTGTGCGGGTTAACCAGCATACCCCACGCTTCCCATGAAGGGAGGCATTGTAAGTCCTGGACCCCCAGAACCCTTCATACAACAGAAGCCTCAAGTGTCATGCTGAGGGTCTTTCAGATGGAGAGCTGGGTTCTGATGCAATAACAGCCTGGCTGTATGTTGGAGGGGGTGTAGGGACTCTACCGAGACCAATCTAGCAAAATTAGATCACGCCCGAGTTAGGGATCAACCTGGGGGCACCCAGCCTGTGGACACACAGGAAGCAGTCCTCCAGAGACGCTCCAAATGGGAGTGTCTATGGCTGAGGCCTATAGTCAGGGCTCCACGGTACACATGCGGCAGCCCCGCCGGTGTGGACAGCACAGCAGCCATCGGAGCGCTGCTAATGCCGCTAGCCCAACTAGCATAAGGTCTGAGTGTCCCGTAGTCTGGGGCTAGCACTCGAGACGTAGGTAGCTGAGCAATGGCCTGTTAGTGTTCCAGAATGGTGGAAACACCCACTGCAGAGAGACCAGAGGTCAGAGGTCACTAGGAAGGGGGCCTATGTAGTGTCCGTCTAGCGGCTTGCTCGCCTTCCTCTTATAGCCGCTGGAGATCTGGCGTGTGACGTGGTGCTAGCGCTACACAGTGCTGGCGGGAGGTCTCGTCCACACTCCTCCCGGGGTACATAGCGCTTTAGCAGGCGTTCCGGACCAGGAGTGGGAATGACGGGGACGTCGGCCTCCTCATCATGAGACAGAGGACTGTCACGCTCGTCTGTGAGTCGGTTCTCAGGCCAAATTCGAGGACTCCGTTACGTACGCATGGGCCAGTCAGATTAGCCACTTGCTAACTGGTCAAGCTAGTTTAGCTCTATAAGGCCTCGAGGCATACTCTAGCGCAGCACTGTGGCCGTCCTCCCGGACGTTTCCACACCTACCTAAGTTGGGGGGCAGCAACACGTTGCTAAGTGTTGACAGGTGGGAACTTATTCAGACGCACGCTCGGACACCTGTCCTGCACTTTAGGTGTTGTCAACATAAGAGCATCCTAGCTGAAGGAAAACGACGCTAGCAGCGACCCAAACGCCGGGTCAGACTGGACCGGCCGGGTCCTGTACAGCACACCACCAGAGAGATTCAGTGTCAAAGACCGGCTAATCCAAATACACATCACCTCAGGTACCAGAGCCAGCGGCGCCGGAGGACAGCCGCCGTCAGAGCGAGTTCGCACACACTGCTCGCTCGAGGCCTCTTCTTAAACCCTGCCCCTGAGCACTGAGCGGACGGGTGTCCACAAGGGCCGGGGGGGCTTCATTCCCTGCCCACAGTACTGGCTCTCTCTCTCCCTCTCTCTCTCTCTCTGTCTCTCCCTCTCTCGCTGTCTGTCTCTCTCTCTCTCTGTCTGTCTCTCTCTCTGTCTCTCGCTCTCTCTCTCTCTCTCTCTCTGTCTGTCTCGCTCTCTCTCTTTCTGTCTGTGTCTCTCTCTCTCTCTCTCTCTCTCTCTCTCTCTCTCCGTCTGTCTGTCTGTCTGTCTGTCTCTCTCTCTTTCTGTCTGTGTGTCTCTCTCTCTCTCTCTCTCTCGCTCTCTCCGTCTGTCTGTCTGTCTGTCTGTCTGTCTCTCTCTCTTTCTCTGTCTGTCTCTTTCTCTCTCTCTCTCTCTCTCTCTCTCTCCATCTGTCTGTTTGTCTGTCTGTCTCTCTCTGTCTGTCTCTTTCTCTCTCTCTCTCTCTCACCGTCTGTCTGTCTCTCTCTCTCTCTCTCTCTCTCTCTCTCTCTCTTTATGTCTCTCTCTCTCTGTCTGTCTCTCTCTCTCTCTCTCTCTCTCTGTCTCTCTCTCTCTCTGTCTGTCTGTCTCTCTCTCTCTCTCACTCTCCCTTTCTGTCTGTCTCTCTCTCTCTCTGTGTGTCATTCTGTGTGTCTCTTTCTCACTCTCTCTCGCTCTCTCTCTCTCTTTCTGTCTGTCTGTGTCTCTCTCTCGCTCTTTCCCTGTCTCTCTTTCACTCTGTCTGTCTCTCTCTCACTCTGTCTGTCTCTCTCGTTCTCTCTCTCTCTCTTTATGTTTCTCTCTCTCTCTCTCCCTCTCTCTCTCTGTCTCTCTCCCTCTGTCTGTCTGTCTGTCTGTCTGTCTCTCTCTCTCTCTCTCTCTCTCTCTCATTCTCTCTCTCTCTCTCGTTCTCTCTCTCTCTCTTTATGTCTCTCTCTCTCTCTCTCTCTCTCTCTCTCTCTCTCTCTCTCTCTCTCTCTCTCTCTCTCTCTCTCTGGAGCTGAAAAGCAGGGTTGATAACGAGCACCGGAAACAGCACGGAGGCTTGCCTGCCACATCCGGAGAGCCAGCGGAGCCGTCCCGCAGCCTGAAGGCTCACCGAAACAAGGTGGACACTGTGAGTCCCCGGCCCGCTGCCGGACTCGGGTTACCCCAGTGGGGGCGGGAGGGGTCTCGGTTTCCACAGAGTAACACAGTTCAGAGTCCAGAGAGGGGGGGTGGGTGGGCATGGCGAGAAGGGGAAGGCTAATGCAGACCAGGTTGAGGCTCCATCTGCCATCCTTCAGAACTCACCAGTATCCTCAGATCCCGCCTAATGAGGCTTTTCAGGGAGCTCGGAATTTTCCACCTTCATTTAGCAGCACCGGAGCGTTTTCCCAAGAAGGCCGCTGCCTGTATTCGGCCGAAATACTTTTGTACGGCTGCTGTGCGAAAGTCGGAGACCACTGTTCTTCCGATTTGCACTTGCACAGGGAATTGTCAGGCTGGAAAACTCGAAAACATGGACCTCCAGCAGGGCCTGCAGGACCTGGTACATCAACAAAGCAGTCCCCATCAGATAAACAGCCTGTCAGGCTTTCCTCTTTGAGGCCGAGGAGCTCCACTCCGGCTCCTGGGACCATCCATGGGTGTTCCTGTCCATCCCTCCTCCCACTGTGAGGAGACACCTCAACACCACGGAGGTCTGAAAGGAGGTGTGGCTGTTCAAGAAGCTCCTCACCGAGATGGTGCTCTCAGAACAATGGGCTGACCACCCCAGAGTCCAGAACCTCCACACCACTGAGTGTTTGGGGTTCTCTGGGTGGTGAGCAGAAGCAGCAACTGAAGATGAGGACTCTAATGAAGTCATTAGGAACCTGAACCTGAACCTGTGTGGCTGAACCATGATTCTGGGAGCGCCCCGGTTTGGCCCGGGCTGGGAGGAAGCCATTAAGATAATAAGGGCCGGTCCCGGGAGAGGCCCTTCCTCGCCTCAGTGTTATTCCGGACTCCGTGAGGTGGCGGGAACGCCGGAAATTGCTTTTTTGCTGCACTGTTTTTCTTTAATGGCCCCACACAAATTGTTACCAGTTTGACCGGGCTCTGGCCCGTTTCGGAAAACACTGGACTCGCTTATTCACTGACCGGCTGAGCGCTAACCAACACCGTCACCGACACCCTCAGCACTGGCCCAACAGCTTAGAGCAGTTCGAACCTCTCCCATTAGCCATTAGCCTCTATTGACCCCTGGCATAGAACCCTGGCTCTGGAACTGGTTCCATTTGGGCTTCTCAGAACCTCGGTGCTATTTTGACCAAGGATCGTCAAAGGACATGACATCCGTGTCAACAGGGGGCGCTGCACAGCGGTGGTGGACAGTCGTACCAAGATGGCGGAGGGTGTAGATCACCTGCGAGTGTTTGGGAGCGTTATTCCCAATGTTGGACATATCCGGAAAGCAGCACGGATGATCCACTGGAGAACCACTGGGTGGCGCCACTGTTGCCCTCTCCTAAGTCAACAACCGACACGCCCCCAGACATCATCGTGGTTTGTGCCGAAGGACCTACTACTCTTTGGCTCCTACTGGGAATAAACTGTTTCCGGCATCGGAAAAACAGGTGCGGGAATCCGTTCCATGTTGGTAGACAAGGGTTACGTGAGCGGCATGTTGAGTCCTACCGCACCAGAGCCGGTTTACTATCCGCTCGTTATGCCCGGCGTTTGGACTTCCGATTGGAAGTCCGTTTTCATGGAACCGGAGCCTATCCCAGCGCTCTCCGGGCAAGTAGCAGGAATCATCCTGGACAGGCCGCCTGTCCATCACAGGACAGACACATGGACATCCACACCCAGGGGGGCAATTCAGCATCCCAAGTTCTCCCGACTGCATGTCTTTGGACTGTGGGGGGAAACCGGAATACCCGGAAGAGGAAAGTCACCCTGGTTACCTGGGTGGGGAACCAAACTGACCGTCTTCTGAAGTTCTCGGCCTTGAAGTGTCCTGCCTTCTGGGAATCGTTTTGTCGAGGCCGCAGGTTACTGGACCATCCCAAGACCGATCCTTCCACTGTTCAGCACCTTGGACAGTCCTGGTCAAGCATCACCACGCCTGCCGCCGACCTAGAAATCTCCTTACTGCCCCCTCCTGACCGGGGGATTAGGATCTTAACAGGAGGAAGCAGCTTTGATTAATTGCTGGACAGGCTCCCTCATCAGAGCTGATCCATCTGCTCTGCCAGCGAGGCACTCCTGGATTAGGAGCGTGCATGTGTCTGACTGCTCTGGCACTCCAGCTCCAAAGGAAGACGCCACTTGTGCCGGAGACGCGCCGGTGACTGGACAGGGCCGAGGTTTCGCACATTAGCGGCTCCATAAAGGGATTTATTACAGGACTGCCGCCCCCATGGAGACAGTGGACATACGGCTGACCCTGAAACACCCGGTGAAGGTCATACCCTGGAGGAACAACAACTTCAGCCTCGTGGAAAAGGAGGCTCCCCTGTCTGAGCAGGCCGAGATCGCCGTCGGAGTCTACCTGCTGGTGCTAGGTAGGTACCAGTATATTAGGGGGACTCCTAGAGTGATCTGTCTATCTCTCTCTCTCCCTCTCCCTCTGTCTCTCTCCCTCTCTCTCTCCCTCTCCCTCTCTCTCTCTCTCTCTCTCTCTGTCTGTCTCTGTCTCTCTCTCTCTCTGTCTGTCTGTCTCTCTCTCTCTCCGTCTCTCTCTCTCTACCTACCTATCTGTCTATCTATCTGTCTACCTGTCTATCTATCTATCTATCTATCTATCTATCTATCTACCTACCTACCTACCTGTCTATCTACCTACCTATCTGTCTACCTACCTATCTATCTATCTATCTACCTACCTACCTACCTACCTACCTGTCTATCTGTCTATCTACCTACCTATCTGTCTACCTGTCTATCTATCTATCTATCTATCTATCTATCTATCTATCTATATTTCTATCTATCCATCTATCTGTCTGTCCATCTGTCTATCTATCTATCTATCTACCTACCTACCTGTCTCTGTCTACCTGTCTATCTACCTACCTATCTGTCTACCTGTCTATCTATCTACCTACCTATCCGTCTATCTATCTATATTTCTATCTATCCATCTATCTGTCTGTCCATCTGTCCATCTGTCTATCTATCTATCTATCTCTCTACCCATCTATCTATCCGTCTCTCTATATTTATATCTATCCATCTCTGTCTGTCCATCTCTCTATCCGTCTATCTATCTATCTATCTATCTATCTATCTATCTATCTATCTCTCTACCCATCTATCTATCCGTCTCTCTATATTTATATCTATCCATCTCTGTCTGTCCATCTCTCTATACGTCTATCTCTCTATCTATCTATCTACCTACCTATCTATCTATCCGTCTATCTATCTATCTATATTTCTATCTATCCATCTATCTGTCTGTCCATCTGTCCATCTGTCTATCTATCTATCTATCTATCTATCTATCTATCTATCTATCTATCTATCTATCCATCTCTGTCTGTCCATCTCTCTATCCGTCTATCTCTCTATCTATCTACCCATCTATCTCTCTATCTATCTACCCATCTATCTATCTACCTACCTACCTGTCTATCTACCCATCTATCTATCCGTCTCTCTATATTTATATCTATCCATCTCTGTCTGTCCATCTCTCTATCCGTCTATCTCTCTATCTATCTATCTACCCATCTATCTATCCGTCTATCTATCTCTCTCTTTATCTACCTGTCTATCTCTCTATCCGTCTATCTATCTATCTATCTATCTGTCTGCCTGTCTGCCTGGGTTCACTGGTGGTTTAGATAAAGTGTCTATATGTGTGTTCTAGACATGTAGAACCCTGGTTCCCATCACCGCCGCTGTACAGAACATCTGAACCTATTCAGACCGGACCCGCTCTGACTCTCAGTGACTGATTTGAGCTGAAGTGTGACAATGTCTTTACTGGATACACGCGTCTGCACACGGCGCTACACTAACACCTGCTCAGCCTCCACACGTTAACACTGCTGTACAGTGCTGGGTGATATACCCTCCATACCAGCGCGCTGTGATGGCCATATTCCACAAGGTCCCTGTTCACAGTGCTGGGCTTCTCACAGTGTAACCTAATAAGAACAAGCAGACCAATCACAGCCATCCAATCACAGCCATCCAATCACAGCCATCCAATCACAGCCATCCAATCACAGCAAACCAATCACAGCAGACCAATCACAGCCATCCCATCACAGCCATGCAATCACAGCAGACCAATCACAGCAAACCAATCACAGCCATCCAATCACAGCAGACCAATCACAGCCATCCAATCACAGCCATCCAATCAAAGCCATCCAATCACAGCAGACCAATCACAGCAAACCAATCACAGCAGACCAATCACAGCCATCCAATCACAGCAGACCAATCACAGCCATCCAATCACAGCCATGCAATCACAGCAGACCAATCACAGCCATCCAATCACAGCAGACCAATCACAGCCATCCAATCACAGCCATCCAATCACAGCCATCCAGTCACAGCCATCCAGTCAAAGCCATCCAATCACAGCCATCCAGTCAAAGCCATCCAATCACAGCCATCCAGTCAAAGCCATCCAGTCAAAGCAGGCCAATCAAGGCCATCCAATCAAAGGCATCCAATCAAATCAGACCAATCAAAGCCATCCAATCAAATCACCCCAATCAAAGCAGACCAATCAAAGCAGACCAATCAAAGCCATCCAATCAAATCACCCCAATCAAAGCAGACCAATCAAAGCCATCCAATCAAATCCATTCAATCAAAGGCATCCAATCAAAGCAGACCAATTAAAGCCATCCAATCAAATCACCCCAATCAAAGCAGACCAATCAAAGCCATCCAATCAAATCCATCCAATCAAAGCAGACCAATCAAAGCCATCCAATCAAATCAGACCAATCAAAGCCATCCAATCAAAGCACTCCAATCAAAGCAGACCAATCAAAGGCATCCAATCAAAGCAGACCAATCAAAGGCATCCAGTCAAAGCACCCCAATCAAAGCAGACCAATCAAAGGCATCCAATCAAAGCAGACCATTCAAAGGCATCCAATCAAAGCACCCCAATCAAAGCAGACCATTCAAGGGCATCCAGTCAGAGCACCCCAATCAAAGGCATCCAATCAAATCCAAGCAGTAAAAAGCTGACCAATAAAAGCTTTTCAACAAGTCAGTCATCAGGTTTATCAGACACTTGATTAGCATACAGCAGCAGTACTGGGCGTGTTAGCGTGTTATGCTAACTTTACTAATTTAAACAGATTATAAATTAACCAAAACTGAGTTCATTAAACCAGACACCCCCAGACGTAATGACTGCCAACCCCCTGCTGAACCTCAACATCACACAACCACATTAGAACCTTCCAGTCGGCTAAAAGGTTCCAACAAGCAGCACACAAAGCCACAACCAAAACTAATCCTGGAAAAGGTTCTAGACGAGGTTACAAAGCCACTGGGGGCCCCACTGGGAAAGCCTACCAAACCTCCTGCTAGCGACTAGCAACGACACATCCAGGAAGTCACCAGACCACCCAAGCAGGCATTCAGGATGCTGCAGGCCTTGCTCACCTCGCAGGTCCTCTGCTGTTAGGGATCGTACCTCCTGTGAAGCATGGTGGTGGTAGTGTGGGCCTGGGTAACTTGCCAGAACCTGTGGAACCATGAATTCTGTTCTGTCCCAGAAGATCCTGCAGATGGTCGTTGGACCGTCAGTCCATGAAGCTGAAGCTACGCTATTAGAACATTACAGCAGGGCCTGTAGGCTAACAGCCTAGCCTGATGGGCTGTACGAGTGTCCGTCAGGAATCTCAGTGTTCAGCCCTTTGGGGGCTGCGGTTATGGGTGTTAAGTGTTCAGGTCTTGTGTTGCAGGTGTGCTCTCATGGATGGGAAACGGTCTGGTGATGCTGGTCCTGTACAGACAGAGACTCGTCCTGCAGCCCACGGACCTGTTAACGGTAAACCTGGCCGTCTCTGACGCGGGCATCGCCCTGTTCGGATACTCCAGAGGGGTCGTGGAAATGTTCAACCTGTTCAGGGATGACGGATATGTCGTCAAGTGGATCTGGACCTGCCAGGTAAGAGAGGTTTGAGCACTGTGGTGTGGGAACGCTGATCGTTAACCGGTGCGGTAGGGGTGGAGGTGGAGGGACACCAGGCCTTCTGGATGTGTCTGCCGACGGTGCTGCACCGGCACTGTATACAACTCCAATAAGCTCCACATCCGTACAGCGGCGGAGCAAGCTGCTAGCGCTCGTGGCCTGTTCTGCTAATAGGACTGAACATCTGATAACCCTAACACGCTACTACTGCCTTCGCCAAACGGGCACAAGGGGCATTTTCAGCTCCTGCTCTGAGCAAATATGCTGGTCTGGGCCAAGTGGGCCGAGCGCCTGCAGGTAAATACCCCTGACCTTCTTAACGGCGTTCAGTAAACCCTTCCAAAGGGCCTTGGGCTCAAGGTAAACAAGGCTAGGCCAAGCTTCCTCCAGGCGGTGGAAGTGTTAACTAGTAGAGCTCACCAGGAAATTCCCTACACTACTCCGCTCTACTCCGGAAACCCACCACTCCCACCACATTACTCCGCTCTACTCCAGAAACCCATCACTCCCACCACACTACTCCGCTCTACTCCGGAAACCCACCACTCCCACCACACTACTCCGCTCTACTCCGGAAACCCATCACTCCCACCACACTACTCCGCTCTACTCCGGAAACCCACCACTCCCACCACACTACTCCGGAAACCCACCACTCCCACCACACTACTACACTCTACTCCGGAAACCCACCACACTACTCCGGTATACTCCGAAAACCCCACACTACTATGCTCTACTCTGGAAACCCACCACACTACTCTACTCTGGAAACCCCCCACTCCCACCACACTACTCCGCTCTACTCCGGAAATCCACCACTCCCACCACACTATTCCGCTCTACTCCAGAAACCCACCACTCCCACCACACTACTCCAGAAACCCACCACTCCCACCACACTACTCCGGAAACCCACCACTCCCACCACACTACTCCGCTCTACTCCAGAAACCCACCACTCCCACCACACTACTCCACTCTACTCCAGAAACCCACCACTCCCACCACACTACTCCGGAAACCCACCACTCCCACCACACTACTCCGGTCTACGCCGGAAACCCACCACTCCCACCACATTACTCCGGTATACTCCGGAAAACCCCCACTCCCACCACACTACTACACTCTACTCCGGAAACCCACCACACTACTCCGGTATACTCCGGAAACCCACTACTCCCACCACACTACTCCGGAAACCCATCACTCCCACCACATTACTCCGCTCTACTCCGGAAACCCACCACACTACTCCGCTCTACTCTGGAAACCCACCACTCCCACCACACTACTCCACTCTACTCGGGAAACCCACCACTCCCACCACACTACTCCATTCTACTCCAGAAACCCACCACTCCCACCAAACTACTCTGCTCTACTCCGGAAACCCACCACTCCCACCACACTACTCCGCTCTACTCCAGAAACCCACTACTCCCACCACACTACTCTGCTCTACTCCAGAAACCCACCACTCCCACCACACTACTCCGCTCTACTCCAGAAACCCATCACTCCCACCACACTACTCCAGAAACCCACCACTCCCACCACACTACTCCGCTCTACTCCAGAAACCCACTCCCACCACACTACTCCGCTCTACTCCAGAAACCCACTCCCACCACATTACTCCGCTCTACTCCAGAAACCCACCACACTACTCCGCTCTACTCCAGAAACCCACCACTCCCACCACACTACTCCGCTCTACTCCAGAAACCCACCACTCCCACCACACCACTCCGCTCTACTCCGGAAACCCACCACTCCCATCACACTACTCCGCTCTACTCCAAAAACCCACCACTCCCACCACACTACTCCACTCTACTCCGGAAACCCACCACTCCCACCACACTACTCCGCTCTACTCCAGAAACCCACCACTCCCACCACACTACTCCGCTCTACTCCGGAAACCCACCACTCCCACCACACTACTCCGCTCTACTCCGGAAACCCACCACTCCCACCACACTACTCCGCTCTACTCCGGAAACCCACCACTCCCACCACACTACTCCGCTCTACTCCGGAATTCCATCACTCCCACCACACTACTCCGGAAACCCACCACTCTCACCACACTACTCCGCTCTACTCCAGAAACCCACCACTCCCACCACACTACTCCGCTCTACTCCGGAAACCCACCACTCCCACCACACTACTCCGCTCTACTCCGGAAACCCATCACTCCCACCACACTACTCCGCTCTACTCCGGAAACCCATCACTCCCACCACACTACTCCGCTCTACTCCGGAAACCCATCACTCCCACCACACTACTCCGCTCTACTCCGGAAACCCACCACTCCCACCACACTACTCCACTCTACTCCAGAAACCCATCACTCCCACTACACTACTCCGCTCTACTCCAGAAACCCACCACTCCCACCACACTACTCCGCTCTACTCCGGAAACCCATCACTCCCACCACACTACTCCACTCTACTCCAGAAACCCATCACTCCCACCACACTACTCCGCTGTACTCCAGAAACCTATCACTCCCACCACACTACTCCGCTCTACTCCAGAAACCCATCACTCCCACCACACTACTCCGCTCTACTCCGGAAACCCACCACTCCCACCACACTACTCCGCTCTACTCCGGAAACCCACCACTCCCACCACACTACTCCGCTCTACTCCAGAAACCCACCACTCCCACCACACTACAACACTCTACTCCGGAAACCCACCACACTACTCCGCTCTACTCCAGAAACCCACCACTCCCACCACACTACTCCGCTCTACTCCGGAAACCCATCACTCCCACCACACTACTCCGCTCTACTCCAGAAAACCCACCACTCCCACCACACTACTCCGCTCTACTCCAGAAACCCACCACTCCCACCACACTACTCCGCTCTACTCCAGAAACCCACCACTCCCACCACACTACTCCGCTCTACTCCAGAAACCCACCACTCCCACCACACTACTCCGCTCTACTCCAGAAACCCCCCACTCCCACCACACTACTCCGCTCTACTCCAGAAACCCACCACTCCCACCACACTACTCCGCTCTACTCCAGAAACCCACCACTCCCATCACACTACTCCGCTCTACTCCAGAAACCTACCACTCCCACCACACTACTCCGCTGTACTCCGGAAACCCACCACTCACACCACACTACTCCACTCTACTCCAGAAACCCACCACTCCCACCACACTACTCCACTCTACTCCGGAAACCCACCACTCCCACCACACTACTCCGCTCTACTCCAGAAACCCACCACTCCCACCACACTACTCCGCTCTACTCCAGAAACCCATCACTCCCACCACACTACTCCGCTCTACTCCAGAAACCCACCACTCACACCACACTACTCCACTCTACTCCAGAAACCCACCACTCCCACCACACTACTCCACTCTACTCCAGAAACCCACCACTCCCACCACACTACTCCGCTCTACTCCAGAAACCCATCACTCCCACCACACTACTCCGCTCTACTCCAGAAACCCACCACTCCCACCACACTACTCCGCTCTACTCCAGAAACCCACCACTCACACCACACTACTCCGCTCTACTCCAGAAACCTATCACTCCCACCACACTACTCCGCTCTACTCCAAAAACCCACCACACTACTCCGCTCTACTCCAGAAACCCATCACTCCCACCACACTACTCCGCTCTACTCCAGAAACCCACCACTCACACCACACTACTCCGCTCTACTCCAAAAACCCACCACACTACTCCGCTCTACTCCAGAAACCCACCACTCCCACCACACTACTCCGCTCTACTCCGGAAACCCACCACTCCCACCACACTACTCTGCTCTACTCCAGAAACCCACCACTCCCACCACACTACTCCGCTCTACTCCAGAAACCTATCACTCCCACCACACTACTCCGCTCTACTCCAGAAACCCACCACTCCCACCACACTACTCCGCTCTACTCCGGAAACCCACCACTCCCACCACACTACTCCGCTCTACTCCGGAAACCCACCACATTACTTTGCTGTACTCTGGAAACCCACCACACTACTCCGGAAAACCCACCACTCCACCCGTATTCAGCCTCTCGAGCGCTGCCCTGAACGTCACACAGCCCTGGACGTCACACCAGCACGGTGCTAGACAGCATGCAGTGTGTGCGAACAGTGCCCTGTCAGACTGCACCCTATAGGACCACGATGCCCTTCACACCCTGAGCTAGACCACATCTGCTGGCTAACCTGTTCATGCCCTGTGCTGTTATCCCGCGGCCCACTGCTCGGCGAGGCCAGCACTCCTGGTAGATGGAGCGAAGCTGCACCGTGAGCCGATTACGTTGTTGTGGTACCTGGCTTGGAATTCGCACTACTCACTTTCATGCCCCGGGCTAGCTGGCTGCGCTGGGAGAGAGCTCCACACGTGGAGGCCTGGAATACCACGCTCCAGGAACAATAACAAGCCCACACCCTGCTCTTACAGATGCAGCGAGATAAGGGGGCCTGTAGCGGCTCCAGGTTTTCCGCAGTTCGGTGAACGCATCTTTGTTGCACGCGCCGTGAGCTCATCATTCGAGCCTTCCAGCGTCCCGGGGTAGAGGGGAAACTCTGGCGTCAGAATTCCCTGCTCTGGAATTCCCAGGGTCTGGAATTCCTAGCTCTAGTGAGGAATCATCCAGCAGCCATGGGCTAAGCAGCTAGCCAGCACCCTGACCTTTAAAAGAGAGTAGAGGGGAAACTCTGGCGTCAGAATTCCCTGGTCTGGAATTCCCAGGGTCTGGAATTCCCAGCTCTAGTGAGGAATCATCCAGCAGCCATGGCCTAAGCAGCTAGCCAGCACCCTGACCTTTAAAAGAGAGTAGAGGGGAAACTCTGGCGTCAGAATTCCCTGGTCTGGAATTCCCAGGGTCTGGAATTCCCAGCTCTATTGAGGAATCATCCAGCAGCCATGGCCTAAGCAGCTAGCCAGCACCCTGACCTTTAAAAGAGAGTAGAGGGGAAACTCTGGCGTCAGAATTCCCTGGTCTGGAATTCCCAGGGT
>JAMWET010006317.1:25000-50000 GCA_024036415.1 Prochilodus magdalenae
GAACAGTGTTGGTGATGGATGAAGGAATGAAGGGATGAAGGAACAGTGTTGGTGATGGATGAAGGAATGAAGGGATGAAGGAACAGTGTTGGTGATGGATAAAGGAATGAAGGGATGAAGGAACAGTGTTGGTGATGGATAAAGGAATGAAGGGATGAAGGAACAGTGTTGGTGATGGATGAAGGAATGAAGGAACAGTGTTGGTTGATGGATGAATGAATGACGGAACAGTGTTGGTGGATGTGATGAAAGGAATGAAGGGATGAAGTAACAGTGTTGGTGATGGATGAGGAAATGATGAAGGGATGAAGGGACAGTGTTGGTGATGGATGAAGGGGAATGGAAGGATGATTTAGTGAACAGTGTTGGTGATGGAATACAAGGAATGAGGGGGATCAGGAACGAGGTTGGTGATGGATGAAGGAATGAAGGAACAGTGTTGGTGATGGATGAATGAATGACGGAACAGTGTTGGTGATGGATGAAGGAATGAAGTGATGAAGGAACAGTGTTGGTGATGGATGAAGGAATGAAGGGATGAAGGAACAGTGTTGGTGATGGATGAAGGAATGAAGGGATGAAGGAACAGTTGTGGGGTGATGGAATAAAGGAAATGAAGGGATGAAGGTACAGACCCGCAGTGTTTTGGGGATGGATGAAGGAATGAAGGAACAGTGTTGGTGATGGATGACAATGAATGGACGGAACAGGGTTGGTGATGGATGAAGGAATGAAGTGATTGATAGGAAACAGTGTTGGTGATGGATGAAGGGATGAAGGAACAGTGTTGGTGATGGATGAAGGAATGAAGGGATGAAGGAACAGTGTTGGTGATGGATAAAGGAATGAAGGAACAGTGTTGGTGATGGATGAAGGGATGAAGGGATGAAGGAACAGCGTTGGTGATGGATAAAGGAATGAAGGGATGAAGGAACAATGTTGGTGATGGATAAAGGAATGAAGGGATGAAGGGACAGTGTTGGTGATGGATAAAGGGATGACGGGATGAAGGAACAGTGTTGGTGATGGATGAAGGAATGAAGGAACAGTGTTGGTGATGGATAAAGGAATGAAGGGATGAAGGAACAGTGTTGGTGATGGAAAAAGGAATAAAGGGATGAAGGAACAGTGTTGGTGATGGATGAATGAATGAAGGGTTGAAGGAACAGTGTTGGTGATGGATGAAGGGATGAAGGGATGAAGGACCAGTGTTGGTGATGGATAAAGGAATGAAGGGATGAAGGAACAGTGTTGGTGAGGGATGAAGGGATGAAGGAACAGTGTTGGTAATGGATGAAGGGATGAAGGGATGACAGGCCGCTACAGACAGGATGTCCACCTTGCTAGCTTTTGGTTCTTCTGGTTAGCATTAGTTCGCTAACTTCTGAAACTGCCCTGTGTGGGTGGGGCCAAAGACGTCTGCTCTGTGATTGGTCAGGGGAATGATTATGGGGGCGTTACCCAAGATTAGGACCCCCCAGTTTACACAGAGAGGAGACGAATATGATAGAGTGTATCGGTCAGATTAGACTTTGGGTTGATGATCATACCATGTACGTGTGCTGTGGAACCAGAGTGACCTCCTCAGGTTCTCGATAACACACACACAGCAGAGTGAGGTTCTAGTACATGATATAAGTGACCACTGATTGACATGAGCTGCCCTTGTCCCTCAGACAGGCCAGCTACGCTGGACATAGGGGCTCATTGTTTCGGAGACACCACAGACGGACATTCATAACCCAGCAAGAATGCTGTCCTCGAAGCTGGTCACTTTGTTTAGATGAGCGTCGGTGGCTCCACCCACACGCATATTCCTGCATCAACAAGCTCCGCGTTCCCACCTAGCCGATGAATCTGCACACGGTGGCTCGGTGTCGTGTGGAGTCACGTTCTCAGGCTAGTTCTGTCCACAGTCACCCTAAGCCCACCGAGACCCCTCTTCAGACTGAGCCCGGTTAGTTCGTCATGTGTACTGACATATATGTATCATGTCCGGCGTTATGCCTGCCACATCCACAAGGGGGCGCCGAGTATAAATGACATAGCGCATGTTGCTTAAATCAATAAGGTCACAATTTGTGAGCTACAGGTAACTACGACTGTAGTGAACCTAGCCATGTAGCAGCTTAGCCAAGCTGCTAACTATTACTATTAGCATACCGCACACCCGCGGGTTCGGTTACCTCACACAGGACCCCGGTCTCCATAAAGTGTAAAACCTGCAGGGTTCTAATTTAAAGCAGGACTAGGTGAGCTCTGTGGATTTTGGCGGCCTCTCTGGTGGACAGGTGTAACTGCATGCATGCATATGTGGTGTCTTAGTGTGTATCTGTTATCGCCATCAGATTTTCATCGTTGTGTTTCAGGCCTTACGGGTGGACTTGCAGCAGCGCACGCTCGCCGCACATTAGCCTGTGTACATCTTCTTTCGGACTGCATTAGAGGTGTTAAGCGTTGACGTGCATGTGAAATCACTTACCGCTCCTTTAATCTGTGCCCACAGCGTACTGTATAAGCAGAAGCACCATCTCCATATCCCTCATCTGCATCTGGACGGGAGCGCTCTTCTGGTCCATGGTTCCGCTGCTAGGCTGGGGAAGTTACACAGGTGCACATGCTTAACAGCAGCTGCGCTTATACACTCGTACACTGCGAATGCAAACATGAACACATTAAAGGTGCAGTAAGCGATTCTGGAGAGTGACTTCAAAAGAGAAGCTAATGCTAAATCGCCTGACTGGTGTCAGCACAGCACGAGTGCCCCCTGTTGCTGGTAGAGTGTTGTGTAGCACTCCCATTTCCAGCTCGGATTCAAATCCGATGTTTAGCCAGCTAGCGAACCAAAAAGTACGCTGGATAAAAATCGTTTACTGCACCTTTAAGCACAAGAGTAGTCTCCCAGACCTAAGTTTACTGGTTAAGGAGTTGATTGGTAGTTGCAGAGTCTTCAGTCGTGCTAAGCATCCTCTGTGGTGGTGAATACCGAGTAACCGATATGTAATTAACCCAGTTCCCAATTTATCCGCTAAATTTAGTTGCCGTGGGAACAAAACCTTGAATCTCTATTTTTGTCGCTTTTCAGCTTTTGGCACCATTTGAAAGCGAGTGTGGTTTGTTACATTGTGTGTAAATATCTTGACGAACAGATCAAAGGAAATGCCCCAAAATGACTCGGAAAGACGTCTGGTTCCATTGACCTGCATTGAAAGTCGAGTACGTTTTTCCTCCTCCTGTAAAGTTGCCAGATTTTGTTCCGACAGCAGCGATACGTGTCCTTTACCTTATCTGATCCGTATCTAATCTAACAAAAGGCACCTCAATGTATGATCTAGACACTAACTGAAATATTCCAGAGCGGCCAATGCGCACAGAGCTCATTTGCATATCGCTTATGCCTTAAAGGCACGGTACCGAACTGACTAATCCCGTAACAGCATCCCCTTATACCTGCTCCTCTTCCCACAGACCGCGGCTACGGCACATGCGAGGTGGACTGGTCCAGAGCCAACTACTCCACCATATACAAATCCTTCACGCTGTCCGTCCTCACCTCCTGCTTCGTCATCCCCCTGCTGCTCATGCTCTTCTCCTACGGGTCCATCCTAACCTCGGTGAGGAGCGGGAGCGCCATGTCCGCCAGCGGCTACTTCTCTGAAAGGCAGAGGAAAGTGGAGAGGGATGTGACTCGGGTGGGTTCGCAGCTTCACGTCTGTATGTGGGTTGTAGACGCGGTGACCCCATGGTGACCCCATGGTGACCCCATGGTGACCCCATGGTGACCCCAGAACACTACAGCTGGCTCCATCCCCAGTTATTCCACCGCTCTTCTCAGAGCATCATTCACAAGTACTCAGCGCTCCTCAGCCAAATGCTGGGTGGTACCTCGAGCCAGGCCTATCATTTCCCGGAGCCATTCACAAGTGTCCTAACTACCGCTCAGCGAACACACGCACTCGCCCAGCGGGGAGCCTAATCACAAGCCCCGAGCATCAAAGTACACACGGCCAGGGGCTGTAAAACAAAAGCGCCCGTTCCAGCCCAAACAGAAGTTAGAGCAAAGCCCGCGGCTTTGACGTCATGTGGCCAGGGCACCAGACCCGCTCTGGCGGCCCTGCGGGGGGGAGTGCAAACAACCCTGGATGGTCTTACAGCTGCTTGTATTCAGGCTTCAGCTGAGGCTGCCCCGGGCACGCAAACATGGCCGCACTGTTGGGCACACACCCACCGGCCACTTCGTTAGCTCCGCCCCCTTGTGTCTGCCTACCGCCCATATAGGACACTCTGTAGTCCATCTGTTCCTCTGTATACTGTATTACCCCCACAGGACCCCCACATGAGCAGCTTTAGGCTCCTGTTGATGGCTCATCCCAACGCTCTGTCTCTTCGTCCCCCTCTAGGTGTCTGTAGCGATCTGCACAGCCTTCATGCTGGCCTGGTCCCCCTACGCGCTCGTGTCCATGCGGTCTGCCTGGGGCCTGCCCGTTCCGGGCACCACCAGCCTCCTGGCCCGTCTCTTGGCCAAGTCCGCCTGCTTCTACAGCCCCTTCATCTACCTCGTGGTGAGCTCCAAGTTCCGCAAGGACGTGGCTGCCCTGGTGCCCTGCTGGCGTGAGTCCAGGGAGGTGGTGCGTCTCCAGCAATTCAAACCCATCGAGCAGAAGCCTGAGTCGGGACCTGCTAGCCCCCAGCAGGGGGAGCTTAACCAGACCAAGCTGGAGCTGCTGGCCGACGACAGAGACTCCGGGGTCAACAGCCCTCTGCACACGCCGCCGCTGGTCAGCAAGGAGGTCTTCCACATCTCCATCCAGACGCCAGTGGAGGCTTCCGAGTTCCAAAGCGACAGACTCTAAAGGGCTGCCTTTCCTTTCACGTTGTGGTGTAGGTGCTTCGGGAGAACTTCGGGAGAACTTCGGGAGAACTTCGGAAGAACTTGAATGGATCCTCGTTACTTGAATACCGCGGTGGTCTTCGGGGGTCCCCGTCAGCTTCACCCCTCCCTCCTGCGTTTGTGTTTGGTGATATTAATAAAGTGTTTGGCTCATAACCGTGGTTCTGTTCTCTCTAGCTAGAACATCAGGGTGGAGGCAGTTCTTCAGCTTCCCCATGGCTAGGCAAGGACTGGAGACTCCTCAATGGACCATGCCATGGTTCCGTCTTCCACGTCCTTCCGAGCATCTGTCATGTTTACATGACCACTACCACTACATGACCACTACCTTGCTTATATTATTATTATTATTAATTATTATTATTAATAATAATAACCAATTAGAGTCCCTGAGTAACCATTCACTTCACCAGCAGCAAGACCTCAAGATCTATGAGGCTTTTGACGAGTACCCAGACGTCCAGAGAGGCCCTGAGGTAGTTCTACATTTCTGGACTGTTATCTTGAGATCACAACTTAATTATCTTGTGACCTCAAGATAACAAAAATGACTTTCTCAAGATTGCAACTTATTTATCTTATGGGCTCAAGATCATGACGTTTTTTCTTGTGGTCTTAAGATAACAGATGTTGGTTTCTACAGATTTCTCCAGGTCTGATGAAAACAAAATTCCTTTCCTTGAAATCTCCACTTATTTTTCTTGTAGCCTCAAAATAACAAGGGTTTTGGGTTTTCTTGTGATCTCAAGATACCAACAAATGATTTTCTCCAGATCATAACTTATTTTACTTGTACTCTCCAGATAAAGTTGTTATCTTCAGATTACAGGTTGTCTTGTGATCCTGAGATAATAAAAAATTCTTTTTTTTTGTCTCAAATGACTTATTTGTCTTGTGATCTCCAGATAACAAAAGCTGTTATCTCAGGATTACAACTTCTTTATCTCAGGACCTCAACATAACAGAAATTCTCTTGAGATCACATTTTTTTTGTTTTCTCAAGATCACAACTTGTCTGATGACAACAAAATTCCTTTTTTTGAAATCTTATTTTTCTTGTAGTCTCAAAATAACAAGTCTTGAGTTTTTTTAGATCACAACTTATCTGTCTTGTGATCTCAAGATACCAACAATGATTTTCTCCAGATCCTAACTTATTTTTCTTGTACTCTCCAGATAACAAAGTTGTTATCTTTTGATTACAGGTTGTCCTGAGATCCCGAGATAATAAAAAAATATTTTTTTTAAATCAGTCATATTTTTTCTTATAATCTCAAGATAATAGAAGTTGTTTTCACAAGATCATGAGTAATTTGTTTTGTGATCTCCAGATAATAAAAGCTGGTTCCTCAGGATCACAACTTCTTTATCTCAGGACCTCAAGATAACAAATGTTTTCTTGAGATCACATTTTTTTTGTTTTCTCAAGATCACAACTTGTCTGATCACAACAAAATTCCTTTTTTTAAAATCTTATTTTTCTTGTAGTCTCAAAATAACAAATCTTGAGTTTTTTGAGATCACAACTTATTTGTCATGTGATCTCAAGTTAATAAAAGTTGTTTTCTCAGCATCACAGATTTATTGTTTTATCTAATGATCTCAAGATAATGACAAACTATTTTCTCCAGATCATAACTTATTTTTCTTGTACTCTCCGGATAACAAAAGCTGTTATCTCAGGATCACAACTTCTTTATCTCGGGACCTCAAGATAGCAAACACTTTCTTGAGATCACAATTTTTTTCTTGTAATCTCAAGATAACAAGAGTGATTTCCTCAAGATCTTGACTTATTGGTCTTGTGATCTCAGGGTAACATGCTTTCTAAAAGAAACAACTCTGTCACATGATCTCAGGATAACAACATTCGCTTTCTTGAGCTCACAAGATGAATATGCTGTGCTGTAGCGAGAAAGACTTGTGTCCAGGAAATGCTAGCTCCCTCACGGCCCCTCTGGACCCCTGTACCCGTACAGGTCGCATTAACCAGCGAGCTGCACTCAAACAAAGAGCAACTTTTCCCAAATTTCCAGACTCCCGACTTTTTCCTAGATTAGACTGATCACCCAGCTGTTCCAGAGCAGACGTCAGTTACGGGGCTTCATGCGAAGGTGCACATTAGAACGACGTAGTGAAATATGAGTGGCTGCTTCTGTGCCGCCGCTCCCGCTAGGAATCATGGGGAGCCGTGTTTCGACTTGTCCTAGGATGCTTTCGGATCAGATGGTCCAGCCTCTGGAATACATGGAAAGCAATTACCCCAGCTGAGCACTTAAGACTCATTCCTGCCCTCTATTGTAACCAGTGGGTCATGGACGATTACCACTGCCGCGAATATGCGCCCACCTTGCTTTCCTTCTGGGTTCCCCCGCAGTCGGCTATGGTCACAGTAGCCCACACAATGGAGCCTTTTAGCGCAGCCCTCAAGACCATTAAATCAAAACGGCATGCGGTCCCCACACCCTGTCACTCCTTCAGAGCCCTCCTTTATCCCGGCCTGCGGTAAGCTCCCAGGGAAAGCCCCGGTGTGGGGGATAGAGGTAGAGACGCACTGCTTGGGGGATAGGACCTGTCCCGGTGATACGGTTGGGGGAAGGGGGGGGTGCATGGAGCTGTTGGAGGAGGAGGGAACACCAAACAATGCCTAGCTGTCTGTCATTTGCACACACCTACATGACACTCTTTGAAGCACCGGGGAGCTCCCGCAGCGCCCCCTCCGCTCAGCGGTAAGGCAAGTTAAACAAACGACCCGAGTCCAACACGTCCAGGACACACGCAGGGCTGCTAGAGCCCAGAGCCACTGTGCTAACATCAGATCAGACAGACAGAGCCCAACACATCACCTCACACAGTTACAGGGCTGAACACGGTCAGACAGAATCAGAACAGAGATCCAAACACATCAAATACACCACATACATTACACCAGCTCAGACAGACAGAACCAGCACAGACAGACAGAACCAGCACAGACAGACAGACAGACAGACAGACAGACATTCTAATACAATACATAACACCAGCAGACAGACAGTCTATTATATCAGCACAGACAGACAGACAGAATCAGCACAGACAGACAGACAGACAGAATCAGCACAGACAGACAGACAGACAGAATCAGCACAGACAGACAGACAGACAGAATCAGCACAGACAGACAGACAGACAGAACCAGCACAGACAGACAGACAGACAGAATCAGCACAGACAGACAGACAGACAGAACCAGCACAGACAGACAGACAGAGAGACAGTCTATGGATGGACAGATGTATAGATAGACGAATGGACAGATGTATAGATAGACAGATGGACAGATGTATAGATAGACAGATGGACAGATGTATAGATAGACGGATGGACAGATGTATAGATAGATAGATGGACAGACGTATAGATAGATAGATGGACAGATGTATAGATAGACGGATGGACAGATGTATAGATAGACAGATGGACAGATGTATAGATAGACGGATGGACAGATGTATAGATAGACAGATGGACAGATGTATAGATAGACGGATGGACAGATGTATAGATAGACGTATAGATGGATGGACAGATGTATAGATAGACGTATAGATGGATGGACAGATGTATAGATAGACGGATGGACAGATGTATAGATAGACGTATAGATGGATGGACAGATGTATAGATAGACGTATAGATGGATGGACAGATGTATAGATACACGGATGGACAGATGTATAGATAGACGGATGGACAGATGTATAGATAGACGGATAGATGGATGGACAGATGTATAGATAGACGTATAGATGGATGGACAGATGTATAGATAGACGGATGGACAGATGTATAGATAGATAGATGGACAGATGTATAGATAGATAGACGGATAGCCGATGGACAGATGTATAGATAGACGGATGGACAGATGTATAGATAGACGGATGGACAGATGGACAGATGTATAGATAGACGGATGGACAGATGTATAGATAGACAGATAGCCGGCTGATCAGATGTATAGATAGACGGATGGACAGATAGACAGATGTATAGATAGATGGATGGACAGATGGACAGATAGACGGATGGACAGATGTATAGATAGACGGATGGACAGATGTATAGATGGATATATAGAGGACACTGGATGAAGGCCTCCCTCCTGACTGCTGTCCTCTGTAATTGCTCAGCTCTGCTGCGGTGTGTTTGGTGAGGGAGGGAGGGAGGGTGGGACAGGGAGGGAGGGAGGCAGAGAGGGAGGGAGTAAACTTTCTCTGAGTTCTCCTTCAATGATCCACCTCCTCCAGCATACCATTCACTCTCTCTCTCTCTCTCTCTCTCTCTCTCTCAGCCACTCACTCACTCAGTCAGTCAGTCAGTCAGTCGCAATGCTGATCGGGACCTCAGCAGCAGCTGCAGCAGCTCCGCCTGTCCAGTCAGTCATGCCTGCAGGAGCCGTGTACCTGTGAGAGACTGTGCGCTGTACAGGACGGACTCCCTCAGCTTCTAAAGGTAGGTCTACATTCCTCCTCCTCCACCTCCTCCTCCTCTCCTCCACAGCCTGCAGCCTCTCACCCCGGCGCGCGCTGCTTGTTTATGCGCTGCTGGAGCCGCACCTGGAGCCCCCACTCACCTCCGCGCAGACCCCGCGGTGCAGCCGGTGTGACGGGGGTGTTGGTGCTGGGCTACGGTAGTGGTGGTGAGAGTTCTCCGCGCTCGGCTCCGGAGAGCGTCTCCTCTCTCACTTCGCTCAGAAAGATTGATTTACGAGCCCAGTTATTTTTCCCCCTCCGCACCTGTATTCCGGCGCAAGCCCCGCCCCCTGGCGATAGGATTGGCTCGCACTTCAATCTCGCTCTCGCCGCTGCCTGCCTGGGGGTGATTAGCCAATCGCGGAGGAGGAGGGCGGGGCTTGCGGAATACGGGTAGGAGGGAACAGGAACGCTGGTGCTGGTGGACTGCTAGTATGGACTTGAAGCACTGGCCTGAAGCTATTCCTCCGAATCCAGCTCGGCTGTTTTCATGGCTTTTCCAGAACTGGCGGGCTCGCAGGTGTGACGTTTACTCGTCCCTGGTTAATCTGTATGTTGGCTGTGTATTGTGTATATCTGTAATAATATATACACTGTCTGTATATTACTCGTATGGTATATTGTTTATCATCTGTAAACTAGAAAAGTGCAGAGTGGTTACGCAGCTAGGGTTTTGTTCATAATGAATGGGAGTCTATGGGAGGAAAGAGAGATGAATAAACAACACATAGAGGAGTGTGGGTCATTATGGCTGTAGATTAGAGGTTGGGGATCTGCCCTGAGTGAAGACATGTAGTTTGGTGTCTGTAGGTTAAAGGGCCCAATAGGACAAATAAATAAATGGGAGTCAATGGAAGGAACGAGGGATGAACAAACGACACATAGAGGAGTGTGGGTAATTATGGCTGTGGATTAGAGGTTGGGGATCTGCCCTGAGTGAGGACATGTAGTTTGGTGGCTGTAGGTTAAAGGACCCAATAGGATAAATAAATGAATGGGAGTCTATGGAAGGAACGAGGGATGAACAAACGACACATAGAGGAGTGTGGGTCAGTATGGCTGGAGATTAGAGGTTGGGGATCTGCCCTGAGTGAGGACATGTAGTTTGGTGTCTGTAGGTTAAAGGACCCAATAGGATAAATAAATGAATGGGCGTCTATGGGAGGAAAGAGGGATGAATAAACAACACATAGAGGAGTGCGGGTCATTATGGCTGTAGATTAAAGGTTGGGGATCTGCCCTGAGTGAGGACATGTAGTTTGGTTTCTGTAGGTTAAAGGACCCAGTAGGATAAATAAAGGAATGGGAGTCTATGGGAGAAAAGAGGGATGAATAAACAACACATAGAGGAGTGTGGGTCAGTATGGCTAGAGATTAGAGGTTGGGGATCTGCCCTGAGTGAGGACATGTAGTTTGGTGGCTGTAGGTTAAAGGACCCAATAGGATAAATAAATGAATGGGAGTCTATGGAAGGAACGAGGGATGAACAAACGACACATAGAGGAGTGTGGGTCAGTATGGCTGTAGATTATAGTTTGTGGATCTGCCCTGAGTGAGGACATGCAGCTTGGTGTCTATAGGTTACAGGAACCCACAGAGTTTGAATGGGGGTGAAAATGAATGGGAGTCTATGGGAGGAACGAGGGAGGGATAAACAACACATAGAGGAGTGTTGGTCAGTATAGCTGTAGATTAGAGTTTAGGGATCTGTTTCATATACACTACCTCAGGGCAGACGCCCGAGCACAGATCCAGTGAGGGTCTGACCTGCACTCGTCTGTTTGTCTTGTTTTTCTCTATACCTCGTTCCTCCCATAGACCTCCATTCATTTCACTCCTATTCAAACCCTATAGTTTCCTTTACCCCACAGCCACCACCGCATGTCCTCACTCAGGGTGTCCGTCTGTCCTGATTTGTGTTTTCAGATGTGTAGTAGACTGAGAGTGCACTGGGACTGCGTGTGATGCTGAGGGCCACGGGCGATTCGTCATCAGTCAGCTGTAGCTGAGGGCGAACCTGATGAGACTTGCACTGGCTGTCAGGGCCGAGGGTTGAGGTAGCGCAGTTTGTGAGGCGGTCGTGTCAACAGATAATCTGTAGATGTAGATGCTCTGTATGCAAACAGAGGGCCCTGCAGAGACATGTCCGTCCTCTTCCTGCTCTAATATGCAGGCTCTCTGTTGTAGCACGAGTGTTTATCCGTTTGGGATACGGTTTACCGCATAGAGGCTAGGCGTGGGAGCCTGTGAGGAGGGGTTTAACCTTTCTTCCACAGAGTGCAGATTAGGTCAAGTCAGTCAAGTCAATCAGGTCAAAAGGTCACGATAAAAAAGTGCTAGATAGATATCAATGGATAGATTACAGAAACCAATAAAGTTTGAATGGCGCTGAAAATGAATGGGAGTCTATGGGAGGAAGAAAGGATGAATAAACGACAGAGGAGTGTGGGTCAATATGGCTGTGGATTAGAGTTTGGGGGTCTGCCCTGATTAAGGATTTGCAGTTTGGTGACTTTGGGATAATAGAAACTATAGAGTTTGAACAGGGCTGAAAATGAATGGGAGTCTATGGGAGGAACAAAGGATGAATAAACGACACACAGAGGAGTGCGGGTCAATATGGCTGTGGATTAGAGTTTGGGGGTCTGCCCTGAGTGAGTACATGCCGTTTGGTAGCTGTGGATTAAAGAAACCAATAGAGTTTGAATGGTAGTGAAAATGAATGGGAGTCTATGGGAGGAACGAGGGATGAGTAAAGGACACATAGAGGAGTGCGGGTCAATATGGCTGTGGATTAGAGTTTGGGGGTCTGCCCCGATTGCGGACTTGCAGTTTGGTGACTGTGGATTAATAGAAACTATAGAGTTTGAATGGGGCTGAAAATAAATGGGAGTCTATGGAAGGAACGAGGGATGAGTAAAGGACACATAGAGGAGTGCGGGTCAATATGGCTGTGGATTAGAGTTTGGGGGTCTGCCCCGATTGCGGACTTGCAGTTTGGTGACTGTGGATTAATAGAAACTATAGAGTTTGAATGGGGGTGAAAATGAATGGGAGTCTATGGGAGGAACAAAGGATGAATAAACAACACACAGAGGAGTGCGGGTCAATATGGCTGTGGATTAGAGTTTGGGGGTTTACCCTGATTGAGGACTTGCAGTTTGGTGACTTTGGGATAATAGAAACTATAGAGTTTGAATGGGGGTGAAAATGAATGGTAGTCTATGGAAGGAACGAGGGATGAGTAGAGGACACAGAGAGGAGTGCAGGTCAATATGGCTGTGGATTAGAGTTTGGGGGTCTGCCTTGATTGAGGATTTGCAGTTTGGTGACTGTGGATTAATAGAAACTATAGAGTTTGAATGGGGGTGAAAATAAATGGTAGTCTATGGAAGGAACGAGGGATGAGTAGAGGACACAGAGAGGAGTGCGGGTCAATATGGCTGTGGATTAGAGTTTGGGGGTCTGCCCTGAGTGAGTACATGCAGTTTGGTGACTGTGGATTAATAGAAACTATAGAGTTTGAATGGGGCTGAAAATAAATGGGAGTCTATGGAAGGAACGAGGGATGAGTAAAGGACACATAGAGGAGTGTGGGTCAATATGACTGTGGATTAGAGTTTGCGGGTCTGCCCCGATTGAGGACTTGCGAAAACAACTGCTCCCGGGGTGCCGTGGATGGGGCTGCTCACTGCCCCCTAGTGGTTGGGTGTTTCACTGCAGGTTGGATTCCTCTGTGTGTGTGGATGCACAATAGGCAAGATGGTTCTAGGTCACACGTCCTGTAGGCTCTTGTTGGTTATGAGCTTCTCCTTTATGTGTACCACCACACTGCTGAGACCTGGAACCAAATGCTGGTAGGAGCTAGCAGGGAACTCCGTCCCGTGCCGGTGTAGCGTAGGGTATCAGTCATACTCTATTCAGGCCTGCATACTTGTCCTGCTATCCGGTGTGGGCCAGAGGAGGGCGGGTTCCTCTCGAGGGTTCTCCCTCTGGCTCTGAGGGAGTTCCTCCTTGTCACTGTCGCCCTTGGCTTGCTCAGTGGGACCCCGATTCCCAGTCAAGCTGCTTTGTGACAATGTCCGTTGACTATTCCATATAAGTCTAACTACAAAACTCCACGAGAATTCCGTGAGAATTCCATGAGAATTCCAAAAAAACCTACAAAACTCCATAAGAATTCCATGAGAATTCCATGAGGATTCCGGAAAAACGACAAAACTCCATAAGAACTCCATAAGAATTCCATGAGAATTCCGGAAAAACTACAAAACTCCATAAGAATTCCATGAGAATTCCGGAAAAACTACAAAACTCCATAAGAATTCCATAAGAATTCCATGAGAATTCCGGAAAAACTACAAAACTCCACGAGAATTCTGTGAGAATTCCATGAGAATTCCGGAAAAACTACAAAACCCCATAAGGACCCCATAAGAATTCCGTGAGAATTCTTGAAAAACTACAAAACTCCATAAGAATTCCATGAGAATTCCGGAAAAACTACAAAACTCTACGAGAATTCCATGAGAATTCCGGAAAAACTACAAAACTCCATAAGACAGGGGCCTGGATATGGTTCCAGCCCAAGCCTACAGCCTTAAGTAACATTATCCAGTCACTCTCTCTCGTTGCTTCCTACGACAGCATCTTTCAGCCCTTCCCAGCTTCTCCTGGGATGTCCATGCTGGGAATACCGAGCTCGCGTCTTCTTCTTCTATCTGCCGTAGATCCATAGTTGTTAGCGTGTGACGTGGTGCCATAAAGCATCACACAGTTCTGGCAGGAGGTCTCGCACATGCTCCTCAAAGCTATGTATACGTGCCAAAGCAGGAATTCTGAATTCCGGAGCGGGAATAAAAGAGGTGGCAACACTTAGCAGCTGGGATAAAATCACTAGGCTGCTCCAAGATTTCTCAGAAGATAAAACGTCACACTAAGGCCCACCAGCAGCGGAGACGGCAGGTCACTGCTATCCGATTACACAGGTACAGAGTCCTACTGAGGGGACAAGCTGAGGACACCATGCTAACACGGCTCGGCTAAGCGCACAGAGGACACTGCTGGCAAGACTCCCAAACCGCCGAGGGAGGCTGGGAAGTATATATAGCGTATGGGAAATGATAACCAGGTGCCGGTGGTTTGTATCCAGCTAGGCGGGCCGCTGATAGGCCGCTCTGGAGGAGGGTTTCGGCGAGGGCGTGACAGGGGAACACTGGTTTTGGAAATCGGGCCACAGACTCACTTCTTCAGTTCTGGGTCGCTGTTATGGCTATGTTTAGACCGGACGTCCTGAAAGCCCCGGCGGGTCATGCCGCCTGATCGAGCTGTAGCGCTGGGAATGGCATTCCTACTCCTGCTGCTGAGAATTCTACCAACGCTTACCAAATTCCAGCATTATTCAACCAGTGAGCCATTCAGAATGAGTTGGGTGTGAAATGGTTCAGGTGGTCTTTACAGTGGTGGTGGTGGTGATGGGAACCAGGGTTCTCCATATCTAGAACTCACATATAGACACTGTGTTTACTATCTAAACCCCCAGTGGACCCGCATGTGTTTTATGGAATGTTGATGATGGAAAATCAGTTTTACGGAGTGTTGGGCCGCACAGCGCCCTGCATGTGTCCCTCCGACCGTGTGTCTTCTCACACTATCACAAAACACAGGATCCGTCATCAGAACCATCTCACAGAGGAACTTCCTGTGAGGGAGCTTTAGAAGGAGACGTCTGGTTACCTTCACCACCACTCGAAACGGATCTGACAACAACAACAACAACAATAACAATAATAATAATAATAAGAAGAAGAAGAAGAAGAAGAAGAAATTACTATTACTGCTTCTAAAATAAATAAATAAATAAATAAATAAATAAATAAATAATAATAGTAATAATAATAACAAAAAAAACTATTACTACTACCACTGCTGCTAATAATAACCAAAATAATAATAATAATAATAATAATAATAATAATAATAATAACAACAACAACAACAATAGCGACAATAAAAAAACTACTAATAATAATATTAATAATATAAATATAAATAATAACAATAATAATTAAAGTAATAAAAACTACTACTACAAGTGCTGCTAATAATAATAATACTAATAATAACAATAATAACAAAAATAATAATATACTACTAGTAATACGACTACTAATTAAAACAAATAAAAATAATTAAAACAAGCATTATTAGTAGTAGTAGTAGTATTCGTTTGAATAATTATTTATATATTTATAGATAATTTTTAAATAAAAATTAAAATTTTATAAATACAATTCTTAAATGCAAATAATAGTACAAAATGTAATAATAATAATAATAATAATAATAATAATAATTAAAATAAAAGAGTATTATTATTATTATTACTACTATTGTTCCTTAATTCCTTCATCCATCACCAACACTGTTCCTACATCCCTTCATCCATCACCAACACTGTTCCTACATCCCTTCATCCATCACCAACACTGTTCCTACATCCCTTCATCCATCACCAACACTGTTCCGTCATCCCTTCATTCCTTCATTCCTTTATCCCTCACCAACACTGTTCCTTCACTCCTTCATTCCTTTATCCATCACCAACACTGTTCCTTCATCCCGTCATTCCTTTATCCATCACCAACACTGTTCCTTCATCCCTTCATTCCTTTATCCTTAACCAACCAAGGTAAACTCCACCCTACAGTGACTCACTATCACCTCTCCAGGTACATAGTGGAATTACAAGACAGCTCTCAGCACTGCAGTGACCCTGACGTGGTGTGTTAGTGTGTGTTGTGCTGGTGTGAGTGGATCCAACCAAAACTGTCCAGCCAACATCATCCTGTGGGCATTGGGACACTCACACCACCACCACGTCAGTGTCACTGCAGTGCTGAGAATGATCCACCACCCGCATACTACCTGCTCTGTGGTGGTCCCGTGGGGGTCCTGTGGAACAGGGTAACAACGTGTAGAGATAAAGGGTCTGTAACTGTAGAACTACACAGCGCTCCTGTATGGTCGGTGGAGCTACAAGGAGGCGGCCGATCTTATCTACGCCTGTGTCTATTGTGCATGTCTGCTCACCTGTATGGCATTCACAAGCACACCTGAATGGACTCACAGGTGCAGCCGTACATGTTCACACCTACTGTAAAGCAATCCCCTCCAGTAGGCTCTTTCTGACAAGCTGAGACAACATCCTGTTCCCGCTTTCCTCAGCTCCTTATCTTATCCGCGGATACGTCTGCAGAGGAACAATGCTCTGCCCTAAGGGCAGGTGCACACGTAAGGGTCCCTGATTAGCCTATGGAGCAGGGGTTCCTCTAGGTGCTCGCTCCCAAGGCAAGGAGTACTGGGCGATGCAAGGGCCTCATGTTTACAGAGGCAATTAGCCTGATTATGAAATTAGCGCATTAGCGTATTAGCGTATTAGCACAGAACTTGGACTACAGGACTACATTGTTCAGAGGCTAGCTCTCACGTTACTGGCTACCACAGCGCTGCCGTGAGAGAAGGTCCAATGTCTGAGGTACAGGAAGTTCACCTAGGTTGGCTCAAATCCACAGCTAGCCCTATTTGGCTCAAAGAACCCTGGTTCCGTTCTGGCTCCTTAGAACCCTGGTGCTATCCAGGCAAGCCGTCTGCGGTTGCGGAAGGGTCAGAGGACCCTTCATACCTCAGCCGGCTTTGTTAATCACGGCTTACGGCGGGGCAGTACCAGGGGCACCCTCCCAACCGTGGTCCAGTTAAGATCTGAGGGGCTTATCCCTCTGGATCACCCTCTGGAGGGTGCTGGAGCCTATCCCAGTGCTTACTTCGGCAGACTGCTGCCCATCACAAGGCAGGTTAGCATCTCAGGTCAGCCTAGCTGCATGTCTTCGGACGACAACCGGAGCACCCAGAAGAGGAAACCCACACAGAGATCGTGCAACGCCCACACAGAAAGGACCCTGGTTACCTGGCCGGGGAACCGAACCCCGACCTCTTGGTGTGAGGCGACAGGGCTACCCACTACACCACCGTGGCTAACACTTGAAAACCATGTATCTCCAAAACGGTAACTTTACAGGAGAGGCCAAAAACCTGAATTAGTTCTAATGGAAGTCAATGGAACCAGACGTCTTCTCAAGTGACTTTGGGACTTTTCTGTTGGTCCCTTCGTCCTGAAATTCCCACACAGTGTAAGCGGCAGCTGCCGTGATCCAATGACGCATAAAAGTCCGAATCGACAAAAATAGCGATACATGTTTTGAAGCTGAACGTTCCATTCCACCTGGACAGCAGGTACATGCCAGCAGCTCATCAGGTCACTGACTGAAACTGCTGCATCATTTAAGGTGGAATGGGGAATTAGAACCAGAAGCTGGCGCCAACTTGGTCAGCCTGGTCAGCTCTCTGAAGTCACCGCTGGAACCCTAACACAAAAAGCTGGATCCTTGGATTAGCCCTTCAAGGCCCCTCTAGGGCCCCCGTGAGAGAAGTCCTCCTCTGGGAAGCTGGCCTCTTCATTAACATCACAAGGGTACAGGGACAGAGTGCTGCTTCACGGTGCTCACCTCAGATTGAGACCGCTGGCCGGCCACTGGTCACCCTTAATCATCCCTGACCATTGTGTGACCAGGCAGAGACAGACATGTTGGCTCGGCCAGTGCAGAAGGACCCCCGGCATACCTCTCATTACAGTGATGACAGGAGCCCAATTCCAGGGACCGTCTCCCGGAGCGCTGTTGGCAGCTCTGACGTGGGATGCCTGGGAAGGGGAGATCATTTAAGAGGCACATGACGCTCGTCATCCTACTAGAGCCTTATTATCCCAGAACATCCGGTGTCTACCCTGGCCCCCTAATTCCCAACCCAACTGAGCATCTGTGGGACCCCATCAGTCGTTGGATCCTCCCCCATGCACCCTCCAGCAGTTGCGGGATGCACTGCAGTCAGCATGGCTCCAGATACTGGTGGCAACCTACCAGCCTTGCCACTTCCAGCCCGTCTAGCTGCACACGGCGGTTGCTGTGGATATCAGCTGGTCATAATAATGTGACTCGAGTGTGTAACTGGACATGTTATTGACAGCTATGGCTACTATGTATGATTACCACCTTCTCTTTCTTCTAGGTGTTAGTAAACGAGCCGGGAGAACAACTGGAGAACTAACTCCTCTTCGTTCCTTCGTCCAAGATGGTCCGAGGACCCATCATCGTCGTCTGTGCTGGTAGGGCTCTTATTGTTATTAGACAATAACCATGTTGCGTATCATGACCTGCAACACTCCCTACGCTGTTTCCTCCCCTATAGCGTTCCTTCTGATCTGTAGCAGCGAGGCAAAGCCAAACGGAAAGAAGGACAAGAAGGCAAAGCAAGGTAGAGCGACAATCCAACATGGGGTCACCTACACGGGTCATTGTTGCTGTGGGGCGTCTGAGCAGTGCCTAATCCACCTGTATGCTCTCCACACAGTTGTGCCAGATATCGAGTGCGACGTGAGGGCGGGTAAAATCAACTACCCCGAGTTCATCGTTAGGTGCCCTGCCGGCTGCCGGGAGACCAAGCAAAGGGTCTACGGGACGGGGGTGTTCGCCTCTATATCCAGCATCTGCAATGCTGCCATCCACAGGTACGTTTGCACACTGCATCGACAATCTCGGTCGGCCATCAACAACCCACTGGCCCTCATTCATCAAAATCTGGGGGGCCGTTTCCATCAAAAGAGTCCTGGCTCTTGAACTGGCTTGTGAGAGCCTTGGTGCAATTCAGGGAGCCAGCCTCTGTTTGCACCAGAACCGAGGAATGGCTTAGGGTACGACCTAAACGCCAACAGAGGGCGCTGCACAGCGGGAGTAAACAGCAGTACCAAGATGGCGGAGCGTATAGATCACCAGCGAGAGTTCGGCCTGGTTATTCCAGATGTTTGTTTACATCCGGAAAAGCCATACAGACCAACGACTCCAGCTGGTTCTCCAGCAGACCACTGGGTGGCGCCATTGTTGCCTTCTCTTTGCTCAACAGCCGAATCGCCCAAAGATGCCATTATGGTTCGCGCCGAAGGACCTACTACTCTTTGGTTCCACTGGGGGTTCCATCTGTTCAGGTTCCCGATGTTGGTGGAAAGGGGCTATGAGTAAAGTGCTTGTTGGTGGGATTTCGTGCAGGTGTTACAGTACCACTCTGGTACCGATACAAGGTTCCTAAGGGCTCTAAGAAGTCTTAGAACGTAAGGAAAACTTCTACAACTGACAAAGTACCAGAGAATAGTCCTAGAACCGAAACGTCCAGCCCACAGCGGTGTAAAACCTTAAGCTCTTGCTTCTTGAAACGTCATGCGGGGCAACCAAAAACAAAGCACTGTTCATTCCGACATGCTTTTCCGAAAGAGGCTCTGGGGCATTCCATCACAGCGGAGACCCCAAGTGACCTTTATGGTTCAATGCCCAGGTCAGGAGAAATTCCCAACGGTTCAGTTCACGGTGTCAGTGGTCCAACTTTGATGGTTTGTATGTTTGAGGTTTAAGTTGAGGTCTTAGAAAGGTCTGTTGTAGGTGGTAGTACCTACAGGCTCCTGCAGATGGTGCTATAAATCCTTGGGTGCGAGTGACGGGATCCATAGATTGGGAAGAGGTGCTACAGTGCAGGGAATGTCTCGTTCCATGTGTGGAAAACGCTCCAGAGCAGATGTTAATGATTGGCAAAAAGGAGAGACTGCATGTGGGGGGCGTGGCCAAAGACCATAGTGTGAAGGAAGTAGTTGAATCTATTATCATACGGGTCTACCAGCGGTGGGAAAATCCCAGTCTACTGGGAATTCTCCTGGGAATTCTGCCAGGGAAGGCATCCACCAAATCTGGACCACCTGACCCCTGAAATCTAAACCATCTCAGTGCCTTCCACGTGTGAAGATGACCTCTTTGGTTTATCTCCAGTGGGGTCATCACCAACGCAGGAGGGAAAGTGATTGTGAAGAAGATGGCAGGCCAGTCGGACTACAAGGGAAGTCCTGCCTATGGCGTACGGTCGCTATCCCTTCCCAACTGGAGGGAATCGTTCACTGTTGAAGGTAACGCCGCCCACCACTAAGAGTTCGTCTGAGCCGTTTGCTCAGTTCTGAGGCGCAGGGTGAGCCGATGTGTTCAAGCTTCTGCTTCTGTTTCCAGTGGGCAAACCAAAGAAAGGTGTGATCTACCCCTCTACCCTGGACTACACTTCCTCAAACCCCACCACGACAAAAACAGGTAAGGGACCTTCGGGGTCACCGGGTGCTGATGGGCGTCCATGATGATATGTCCCTGTAATCCCGAGAAGACCTTGTTCCAAAAGATCCCTTGGTAAACAATGCCAGAGTGCACGAGAATTCCACAGAATTCCACGGGTTTCCTATTTACCAACCTTCCAGGGTGGGCAAGCAGGGGGCAAGCGTGCTTTGGGAACCCGTCAGTATATAAAACAATAGCCAATAATGGGCGGTTCTTTGGTAGAAACGAAGAGAACCAAGTCAAACTTGATAACTGTTTAGCCTCCATCCTTGACTCCCGACTCGCCTCAACTCAGCTCTACCTCGACTCGATGGTCCATTGGGACTCGCTGTAGCTGACTGGGGACAACTACATCAGAGCTCAGACCGCGAGACGATCCTGGTAGAGATGCAAAAGATGCGAGTGGGCATGCTAACCAGATAGCTAGCGCTAGCATATGTGTCACCTACTGGCATGAACTCAGGTTGCTTACTTGGTAACTCAACGGAAGTGATCCCAAGGATAGTGCCCGGTACTACGTTTGCCCGATGAGGAACCAAAAAAGGCAAGGCCTGTACCATGTGGTGGAAAAGGTTCTCGAACCCTGGTGAAGAACCCTGTTAGACAGACAGAGAACCCCTGCAGGTCAAGGTTCCATCCCACAGTTGTGGTCACCGACCCTTCTCCCCTAGACATACCTTCTTGCCAAATGTAGCAAATCCCGATCCCGCTAGAATTCGTCCTGCTCCTTTGTCGAACATAGATGGTGTAGTCTCCGCCCACCCACACCCGTCTTAGACAAGGGTAAACGACGTCCAGTACTGGATTTAGCCCCTTAGCAAATTGCTGTGGTGAGACCCGTAAGTCCCGTGGGACTCATTTGGGAATGCCGACCTATACCTGCATGTAGTCGCTCCACTTTTCCCAGTCAGTGAAGAACATCTGTAGGAGCTAATTAGCTGGAGCAGGTGTAGTCGATCACGGGTAGAGCTAGACTCCCCAGAACAGCAGATCTCCAGGACCAGGGTCGGTGTCGATTGTCCTAGAGGGTGATGAAACACACCCAGACTACCGCGTGAAAGTAGGCTGATGAGTCTTCGCTCCAACCGCAGTGGAATGCAGTTAAACACTGCTCCTACTGTAAAGCTGTTCCTCCATCCACCCCCCCGCCCATCTGTCTCTCTGAAGGTCAGAAGGAAGCCAAAGCCTCGCCAGTCTCCACGGCATTTCCAGTAACAGCGTTCCCTGAGCCAACCACAACAACCACCCCGGAGCCAAGCACCACCTCCACCACAACCACGGCAACCACCACCACGCCAGCACCTCCCACAACTCCTATGACCACGCCCACCACCACCACAACCAAGCCTCGAGCTGCTGTCCACAAAGTCCGAGATGCAGGTAAGCTTGGGTCTCCCAGTGGCTCCACTTGCGGGGAGCCTCGACGGTTCATCTCGGTAGTAACGAACCCTGATCCGCTGTAGCCAAGGTACAGTATACCGAGGTCACCAGCGCCACGTCGCCCCTCGTAAAAGATCGGTCAGCCCGAGGCCTCCTCCCTCACGTTTGCGAGAGGGCACTACTGACGATCCTTTCAAGGGGCCGACGGGGTCTGAGTTGCCGTCTCCCTCTATCCTCCTTTCCTCTAAAGTGTCCCCCTCTCTCCGATTCAGGCAGCGTCCACCCCTACTTTGCCTCGGTGGCTGCAGCAGCCAGTGCAAGTAAGTACAGTTAGCATGCAGCAGGCTTCTGGTGGTTCTGGGTCTTCTGGGTATTTGTGTTGCTCATTATGCCGTCTGATGTGGAGCCATGTCTGTCCGGAGTGGCCGGAATAGGTCCATGCCAGAGCAGTAAATGCCTTTTTGGTCCTAAAAATTATAGTCCTGGGTCAGCGCCGCGGCGCTGGCCGCTCTCAGCCTTCGCTCTTATTAGCTGCATGTGAAGAGCGCACGCTAATATCGCGAAGCTCCTTCTGGAAAGATCTCTAGAGGAAGTTGCGGGGTCCTGGGGTTTGGCTCTGCCCAGTGTTGTCCGGATGCCCATGTTAAACCACATCAATCGTTCTGTCTCAACATCGGCTATAGGGCAGTCGCAGCACGGCCAGGGAAAGGGTCTTCCTCAAGGTACGTCCCCCTTTGATGTTTTTTCAGTTGGCACCGAGCAAAGTGTTCTCCTGGCACTGCGCCGTCACCCTAAGCTCTGAATCTTCCCTTTCTCCAAAGTGTCCAGGGGCGGTCCGGCCTACGCCAGTAGATTTGCACCCCGCGTCCATCCAGGTAACCCCGTTTCTCGTTGTCCCGTCACAGAAACCTTAACCCAGGGCTATTTTAGATATCCCAAGGTAAGATAGGTCATCTGACTTGAGTCATCTGCATGCCGTGTTAGCCAAGCTAACCACGCTGGTACCATAGAATGTATTCATCAGTATATTAAACTGTTCTCTGATGTTCTAGATAGCAGGCATGTGACTTGGGTCCCCCCAGATACGGTTCTGCACCGTGCCTTTCCACCCTGTGATCTGGTCCTAGAATTAAACGAGCCGTTTCCCCTTATTCGGTGAGCTCCGCCTGAATAACCAGAGGAGCTCTGCTCTGATTGGCTGGTTTACAGTGAGACCCCACCCCCAATGATCACACAGAAGCACCATGTGGAAATAGACTGAGTAAAACGAGCCTCTGTGTAAATAAGCTCCGCCCTCATACTGTTTAGTTAGCTATGCTAGTTACTCGGAGCTAATGCTAGTCGCTAACGTTAGCTATGCTAGCTACCGGCTCCATCTGGACACCAACACATAAGTTGATCCTCACTATGGAGCTCTCAGTTTAAGATGATCAGCTCCAACCGGCACACACGGATTCAATCACACAGCATGGCTGGACTTACAGGCTGCTGTTGGGGTGGTGGTGCTAGTAAAGGTGGAGCTGCTCCTCTCTTCAGGCTCTTCAGGGTCCAACGCTGAGCGGAGCTACTCCTTATTGTCCAGAGGGAAGGGACAGCAGTGTTTGAGGGTCACGGTTTGGGGGTTCTAGGTACTGAACACTCCTCGAATAAGCCCCCTGGAACACCACACACGCCAGACGTCTCGGTATGGAGCTGTAGAGGTCCACCGTCTTTGGTGACGGTGACGTGGATTTGTGGACAAGCACTGAATTCAGCCCAAGAGGAGACGGAGCTGATGGATGGTCGGATCTTACAGCACCACCCGTCGAAGTCGTATCTCATGCACTTCACTGGCTGAGGCTTTTTCACATGTGGTTTGGAAGCGCCGATAATTGCTAGCTTCCAAAACAGGCCGGAGGACAATAGGACGGGTCAGAGGAAGCTCTGAGTGAGACAGCCGCTGTGGTTCTAGGCGTATAGTCTCCTGGTTGGAGCGCTGATCCGTGTCCGTGCTTATCTAGTCCTTGCCCAGCTCGTTAAGGCGTGGGAGCGGACGGTTTTAGACGTGTGCATGCTCAATCCGTCCTCTCTCTTCTTCTCCACAGGAGCACGGAGGCCAGAGGCAGGCACCACCATCAGAAGACAGCCATCAGCGCCCTCTACCTCAGGTTAGCAACCCTGGCATGTAGTCCTACCCCTCACTATAGTCCAGACTCCGGTCCCAGGGGGCAGTGCAGAGTTCAGGCGTCTGTCTAATGGACTGCACCATCCTGGATTACCGGGCCCGGTAAGACGTATTGGGTGCCGGTGCGGGCTGAACTCTGCAGGGTCGTGGCCCACTCGGCCATCCTGGACACTTCCCAAAGCGTCTGCATGGCCCCTTTGCGTTATATGCCGACTGGTTGATTGTATTCGGAGCATGTAGGAGCAGACATTGAACAGAGAATGACATACGGTACCGTACTGGAGTCAGAGAGGCAGCTTGAGGCGGAAACCTTCGGGCCACTCCCTCTGCTGTAGACTCTGGAGAGGGTCCTGCTGGAGGCCAGACTCTCAGACTCGTGGTCGTGGTTTCGGTGTGCCTCGGCAGGCGGCGGTCCAGGCGTCCTTGCTGCTGCCTCTTTCGCCGTCCTCCACACGGGCTCTGCTGCTGAGCCTCGTCGCACCGCTTCCTCCTCCGCACTCCTCGGACACACTGCTTTGCCTTTGGAGCTGTGGCAGAGCCGGTCCCACTTCTGACACCAATGCAGCATTGGCCTAGAAGACAACACAGGGACACGTAGCTCTGTTAGTGAACACAGAAGGAGGCTGGAACCACCACCCAGGCGGGTCCCAGACCACAAGACACATCCCAAGAGCCTGCACGAGGGGTCACTGTGCAGCATCGGGTCTCTACCACACGTAATGACTTGATAGCTTGACCATCCCCAACCCCCTCAGTCCCCAGTGACTGAACCGTCACATAGCGTGTAGTACCT
>JAMWET010006317.1:55000-82500 GCA_024036415.1 Prochilodus magdalenae
CATGTAATACCTTAGCCTGTGTAAGCAGCCTAAATCCGTTCTCATGCGCTGAGCTCCATGGCAGGTCTGTAGCATTAGGCCGGGGGGCCTAGGCTTTGGGATGGCGCCCGGGAAGCTCACTGGTCTGTATGGGCCTTCCAGTCTGCAGTGCACGCTGTGGTGCTGTGGAGTCCCTCCCAGTTTAACAATACTCCCACGCCGGGCTTACTGCTGTCTGGTCTGGGGGGCTCGTGCTGTCAACACAAACACAACTTGCTGTCCTGCCACTGTGTGGAACTCACTGGTCGCTGTTGTTGTAGCCCCACCAGTCCATTCATTCTCTGCTCTGACCCTAGAGACAGCATGGCAGGATCAGTTTGGGTTTCCCTCACTGTGTTGTTTTGGCCAGACAGGATGTTGAGGGGGAGGAGTTGCTAGAAAAGGCTCGTGGCGTGTGGTGTTTTTGCCTATGAGGATTAGTTCCTTAGCTGGGTCTCTATGAGCGTCCCATTTGGTTTACATTTCACTGAGAACCAACCAGTCACAAAAAAAAAAAACAATGTCATGTATTATGTGCTTTAAAACAGAAGGAGTAGGACTTGTACATTAGGTTCCTTAAAGGCAGTATGAGTAGAACTTGTTCGTTAGGTTCCTTAAAGGCAGAATGAGTAGGATTTTAACGTTAGGTTCCTTAAAGGCAGTATGAGTAGGACTTGAACGTTAGGTTCCTTAAAGGCAGAATGAGTAGGACTTGAACGTTAGGTTCCTTAAAGGCAGAATAAGTAGAACTTGAACGTTAGGTTCCTTAAAGGCAGAATGAGTAGGACTTGAACGTTAGGTTCCTTAAAGGCAGAACGAGTAGGACTTGAACGTTAGGTTCCTTAAAGGCAGTATGAGTAGGACTTGAACGTTAGGTTCCTTAAAGGCAGAATAAGTAGGACTTGAACGTTAGGTTCCTTAAAGGCAGAACGAGTAGGACTTGAACGTTAGGTTCCTTAAAGGCAGAATGAGTAGGACTTGTATGCTAGGTTCCTTAAAGGCAGTATAAGTAGGACTTGTATGCTAGGTTCCTTAAAGGCAGAATAAGTAGAACTTGAACATTAGGTTCCTTAAAGGCAGTATGAGTAGGACTTGAACGTTAGGTTCCTTAAAGGCAGAACGAGTAGGACTTGAACGTTAGGTTCCTTAAAGGCAGAACGAGTAGGACTTGTATGCTAGGTTCCTTAAAGGCAGTATGAGTAGGATTTGAGCATTAGGTTCCTTAAAGGCAGAACGAGTAGGACTTGAACGTTAGGTTCCTTAAAGGCAGAGTGAGTAGGACTTGAACGTTAGGTTCCTTAAAGGCAGAGTGAGTAGAACTTGAACGTTAGATTCCTTAAAGGCAGTATGGGTAGGACTTGTATGTTAGGTTCCTTAAAGGCAGAGTGAGTAGAACTTGAACGTTAGATTCCTTAAAGGCAGTATGAGTAGGACTTGAACGTTAGGTTCCTTAAAGGCAGAACGAGTAGGATTTGAACGTTAGGTTCCTTAAAGGCAGTATGAGTAGGACTTGAACGTTAGGTTCCTTAAAGGCAGAACGAGTAGGATTTGAACGTTAGGTTCCTTAAAGGCAGAACGAGTAGAACTTGAACGTTAGGTTCCTTAAAGGCAGAACGAGTAGAACTTGAACGTTAGGTTCCTTAAAGGCAGAACGAGTAGGACTTGTTTATTAGGTTCCCTAAAGGCAGAACGAGTAGAACTTGAACGTTAGGTTCCTTAAAGGCAGGTTCTTCACCATTACGGGAATGATTCTAAACTAGCAGCCAGCCGATGATGGAATACCCAGCTAACCTGAGACCCCCAGAACCTCTCTCACCGGGGGTCCCCTGGTCTAACTAGGTCTCTCTAATGTTCTTCATTCCTCTCTGTGGCTGACGCATTGTAAGTAGCTCTTCGCTCTCCCCACTCAGACTTTGCTAGGAGGGAATGGCCACACCCTGCACAAGCTCGACCCGATTGGTTCTCTGGACCCCGAAGGACATCAGGTATCTTGCACTCCAGCATTGTCCACAGTCCGGATACGACGTTCCGATGTCATTCCGGAATAGTAATACCATAAACACCAACATAAACTTAAGCTAATCGTGACTTTAATCGGGATCCCAGATCCAAAATATGGATCATAACCACCAGCATCATAAACGCAGGGCTAACCTGAATCATAACCCACTGCATGCCTTGAACCATGACATGCCCTGAAGGCGCTCTCTCAGCCGTACATCATTCCGTTGCTTCTCTTTGTTCAGATATTAGTAACTCTGAGCCAGACAGGGGCTACACATGGACCGAGGTGGACACTGGCGATTCGGCAGGTAAGCCCACTACGTGCTCCCTTTAGAAGTCCTCCACAGGAGGAGGGGAACAGGGGGGGGGCTACATCTGCATGTGGTTGAATCAGTATCCGAAGCATATGTCCGTTTCGTCATGCTTGATCCATACTGATGTACCGAATGTAGTACCCGTGGCCTGTTTGCACTCAAGCGTGCCATAAGTCTAAGGCATGTCAACGGGTCCCAAGATGTTTTAATACGGCCTCGCCGGCGTGCCGCCCATATGCCTTTCATATCGTATGCATGTACATATGGCCCTGGCGTAGCCCCAGGCATATGGGCTTTCTTTAGGGGGGTGGAGGTAAGACGACGGGTTCAGCGACCGGGTTTTCCTAACCGGGCCACTTCCGGTTGGGCAGTGCACCGGGCTGAACTAACTTGTGTCTGAAATGCCGGGCTCTTCCCTTGCAGCTCCAGACCCAAGGCCGGATCTTTCCGAGTATGAGCGCTGGTATTATAACTTCGGACAGTACCGTAAGTGATCCTTTCTTCTTTAACCGTAAAGGTGCCGAAAGGTTCTTCTAATACCACCGTGTATGTAGGGTGGGTCGACGTGTCATGTTTACCTGCATGAACTACTATACAACTTCCAGTGTGCATGATTTTACCAACGTTAGCATGCTAACCAGCTAGCCGTGGGCCATCCTGTCTCGTAATGCCATTGTGTACCTGGAGAGGTGCTAGTGAGTCACGGTATATAACTTCCAGTGTGCAGGATTTTATCAAAGTTAGCATGCTAACCAGCTAGCCGTGGGCCATCCTGTCTCGTAATGCCATTGTGTACCTGGAGAGGTGCTAGTGAGTCACGGTATATAACTTCCAGTGTGCAGGATTTTATCAAAGTTAGCATGCTAACCAGCTAGCCGTGGGCCATCCTGTCTCGTAATACCGTTGTGTACCTGGAGAGGTGCTAGTGAGTCACGGTATATAACTTCCAGTGTGCAGGATTTTATCAAAGTTAGCATGCTAACCAGCTGGGGGGGGGGGGGGGGGTGGGGGGGTGGGGGGGGGGGGGGGCTAGCCGTGGGCCATCCTGTCTCGTAATGCCATTGTGTACCTGGAGAGGTGCTAGTGAGTCACGGTATATAAAAGTTAGCATGCTAACCAGCTAGCCGTGGGCCATCCTGTCTTGTAATACCGTTGTGTACCTGGAGAGGTGCTAGTGAGTCACGGTATATAACTTCCAGTGTGCAGGATTTTATCAAAGTTAGCATGCTAACCAGCTAGCCGTGGGCCATCCTGTCTCGTAATGCCATTGTGTACCTGGAGAGGTGCTAGTGAGTCACGGTATATAACTTCCAGTGTGCAGGATTTTATCAAAGTTAGCATGCTAACCAGCTAGCCGTGTGCCATCCTGTCTCATAATGCCATTGTGTACCTGGAGAGGTGCTAGTGAGTCACGGTATATAAAAGTTAGCATGCTAACCAGCTAGCCGCGGGCCATCCTGTTTCGTAATGCCATTGTGTACCCTAGAGTTGTTACCTTGAGTGAGCCGTGGGCCATAACTTCCAGTGTGCAGGAATTTTATCAACTGTTAGTGCTAACCCAGCTAGCCGCGGGGCTAGTCCTGTTTCGTGTAACGCCATTGTGTACCTGGAGAGTTGCTAGTGATTCCACTGGGATATAAAATGTTAGGCATGCATAACCAGCGCTAGCCGCGGGCCCATCTGTCTTGTAATTACCGTTTGTACCTGGAGAGAGTGCTAGTGAGTCACGGTATATAACTTCCAGTGTGCAGGATTTTATCAACGTTAGCATGCTAACCAGCTAGCCGCGGGCCATCCTGTCTCGGTGAAATGCCACGTGTGTACCTGGAGAGGTGCTGGTGAGCACGGTGATTTTATCAACGTTAGCATGCTAACCAGCTAGCCGTGGGCCATCGTGTCTCGCAATGCCATTGTGTACCTGAAGAGGTGCTAGTGAGTCACGGTATATAACTTTCCAGTGTGCAGGATTTTTATCAAATTTAGCATTTGCTAACCAGCTAGCCGTGGGCCATCCGTGTTCTGTAATGCCATTGTGTACCTGGAGAGGTGCTAGTGAGTCACGGTATATAACTTCCAGTGTGCAGGATTTGATCAAAGTTTAGCATGCTAACCAGCTAGCCAGGGGCCCATCCTGTCTCGTAATGCCATTGTGTACCTGGAGAGGTGCTAGTGAGTCACGGTATATAACTTCCAGTGTGCAGGATTTTATCAAAGTTAGCATGCTAACCAGCTAGCCGTGGGCCATCCTGTCTCGTAATACCGTTGTGTACCTGGAGAGGTGCTAGTGAGTCACGGTATATAACTTCCAGAGTGCAGGATTTCATCAACGTTAGCATGCTAACCAGCTAGCCGTGGGCCATCCTGTCTCGTAATGCCATTGTGTACCTGGAGAGGTGCTAGTGAGTCACGGTATATAACTTCCAGTGTGCAGGATTTTATCAACGTTAGCATGCTAACCAGCTAGCCGTGGGCCATCCTGTCTCGTAATGCCATTGTGTACCTGGAGAGGTGCTAGTGAGTCACGGTATATAAAAGTTAGCATGCTAACCAGCTAGCCGCGGGCCATTCGTGGCTCGTAATACCGTTGGGTACCTGGAGAGGTGCTAGTGAGTCACGGTATATCACTTCCAGTGTGCAGGATTTTATCAAAGCTAGCATGCTAACCAGCTAGCCGTGGGCCATCCGGGTTCGTCGTAATGCCGGTTGTGATACCTGGAGAGGTGCTAGTGAGTCACGGTATATAACTTCCAGTGATGCAGGGATTTTATCAAAGTTAGCATGCTAACCTAGCTAGTCTTCCGTGGGCCCACCTTGTCTTCTTTCGTTTACACACCGTTGTGTACCTGGAGAGGTGCTAGTTGAGTCACGGTATATAAACTTTCCAGTGTTGCAGGATTTTATCAACGTAGCATGCTAACCAGCTAGCCGTAGGCCATCCTGTGCTCGTTAAGCCATTGCGTCTGGAGAGGTGCTAGTGAGTCACGGTATATAACTTCCAGTGTGCAGGATTTTTATCAAAAGTTAGAGACATGCTAACCAGCTAGTCCGTGGGCCATCCTGTCGTCGTTATAATCCCATTGTGTGTACCTGGAGAGGTGCTAGGAGTCATGAGTCCACGGTATGATAACTTCCAGTGTGCAGGATTTGTTTATCAAAAGTTAGCATGCTAACCAGCTAGCGCGTGGGCCATCCTGTGTTCTCGTAACAACGCGTTGTGTACCTGGAGAGGTGCTAGTGAGTCACGGTACTAGATATAACTTCCAGTGGTGCATCGATTTTATCAAAAGTTAGCATGCTAACCAGCTAGCCGTGGGCCATCCTGTCCTCGTAATGCCATTCGTGGGTACCTTGAGAAGAGTGCTAGCTGAGTCACGGTATATTGACTTCCAGTGTGCAGAGGATTTATATTCAAAGTTAGCATGCTAACCAAGCTAGCCGGGCCCATCCTGTCTTGTAATTAATGCCATTGTGTACACTGGAGGAGGTGCTACGTGAGTCACCGGGTATCATCAACTTCCCAGTGTTGCATGTAATTTATATCCCAAAGTTAGCATACTAACCAGGCTGAGCCGGGGGCCATACGTGTCTCCGAATGCTCTATTGATGTACCTGGAGAGGTGCTAGCCGACGTCACCGGTCTATAACTTCCAGTTGTGCGGGATTGATCAAAGTCTCAGCATGCTACACCAGCTAGCCGTGGGCCATCCTGTTTCGCTAATGCCATTGTGTATCTTGAGAGGTGCTAGTGAGTCACAGGTATATAACTTCCAGTGTGGCAGGAATCTTATTCAACCGTTAGCATGCTAACCAGCTAGCCGTGGGTCCATCCTGTCGCGTAATGCCATTGTGTACCTTGAGAGGTGCTAGTGAGCTCACGGTAAATAACTTCCAGTGTGCAGGATTTGATCAAAGTTAGCATGCACAACAGCAAACCGTGGGCCAGCCTCACTCGGAATTGCGTTGTGTACCTGGAGAGGTGCTAGTGAGTCACAGTATATAATTTCCAGTGTGGCATGATTTTATCCACGTTGAGCATGCTAACCAGCTAGCCGTGGGCCATCCTGTCTCGTAATGCCATTGTGTACCTGGAGAGGGTGCTAAGTGGTCACGGTCTAGTAACATCCCAGTGTGCAGGGATTTGATAAAAGTTTAGCACTGCTAACCAGCTAGCCGTGTGGCCATGCCTGCGTCTCGTAATGCCATTGTGTACCTGGAGAGGTGCTAGGGAGTCACGGTACACAACTTCCAGTGTGCAGGATTTTATCAATGTTAGCATGCTAACCAGCTAGCCGCGGGCCATCCTGTTTCGTAATGCCATTGTGTACCTGGAGAGGTGCTAGTGAGTCACGGTATATAACTTCCAGTGTGCAGGATTTTATCAAAGCTAGCATGCTAACCAGCTAGCCGTGGGCCACCTTGTCTCATAATGCCATTGTGTACCTTGAGAGGTGGCTAGACGTGAGTCGACTGGTTATTATAACATCCAGGTGTGCAGGATTTGATTCAAAGTTAGCATGCTAGAACAGCTCAGCCGTTGGCCATCCTGTCTAGTTAATGCCATTAGTGTACCGGGAGAAGGTGCTAGGGAGTCACGGTATATACTTCCCCAGTGTGCAGGATTTTATCAAAGTGTAGCATCGCTAAACGCAGCCGTGGGCCATCTTGTCTCGTTAATGCCATTGCTGTACCTGAGAGAGGCTGCTAGTGAGTCACAGGCTATATAAACTTCCAGTGCTGGATGAAATTTTATCAAAGTTTAGCATGTCCTAACAGCCTAAGCCGTTGGGCCATCCTGTCTATGTAATGCAAACCGTTGTGTACCGTGGAGAAGTGCTAGTGAGTCACGGTATATGAAAGTTAGCATGGTATACCAACTAAAGCCGCGTGTGACATCATGATTCGTAATTTGCAATGTGTACCCTGGAGAGGTGCTAGTGAGTCACGGTATATAACTTCCAGTGTGCAGGATTTTATCAAAGCTAGCATGCTAACCAGCTAGCCGTGGGCCATCGTGTCTCGTAATACCGTTGTGTACCTGGAGAGGTGCTAGTGAGTCACGGTATATAAAAGTTAGCATGCTAACCAGCTAGCCGTGGGCCATCCTGTCTTGTAATACCGCTGTGTACCTCGAGAGGTGCTAGTGAGTCACGGTATATAAAAGTTAGCATGCTAACCAGCTAGCCGTGGGCCATCGTGTCTCGTCTTGTAATGGCCATGTGTGTACTGGAGAGGTGCTAGTGAGTCAGGTATATAAACGGTGCAGGATTTTATCAAAGCTTAGCATGCTAACAGAGCTAGCGAGTGGGCACATCCTGTCTCGCAAATGCTACATTGTGTACCTGAAGAAGGTGCTAGTGTAGTCAACGGTTTAGCGCTAGTTGGCTTTGAGCTCCACCCCGCCCCTGGGTGCTAGCTCGCTAACTTTAAAGCAGAGAGTAGTTTTGGGTACTTAGGTACAGAGATGCAGCTCTAACTTGCTAATGCTAATCTGCTACGGTAAGCTGAATGTGTTCGAGCACTCGGCTCTTAATTTAGCACTGCCTATTTGTGGCCCAATTGTTTTTTAGCGTCGCAGGCACAGCCCAGAGTAAACAAGCTCCCAAGTCAAACAAGTCTGGAGAAACCACAAACAGCCTCCGGACAAGACAGCAAATGGCATCCGTACGGCCCCCTCGGTTTTTAGCTCCTGAAAATTACAGGGCAGAGCGCACGGCCTCTGCAACACCGCTAAGGCATCCAAGCTGCGAGGATCTGGTTTTGGAGAGCTGAAGTGCTGGCAGCGCTTTCGCGCGCACACCCCAACAAATAAAACCTCGAGCTGTGCAATTGCGGAGGAACAGCCACCACGTGAAATGAGAGTGGAGTGTCGGAGGCGTGCTGTTGTTATTCCTGGGCGCTCATGGGAAGTGTACCACAGGCTACCTGGTTCACAACCTAAGTGTGCTTGCATTTCTATTCCCAGCTCCCCGGCCAGCAGAAGCGGACTCTGGCCGCAAAGTCCTGCCCGAAACCGGACACGCCAGAGGTACGTCATGGTGCTAGCTACACTGATATCTCGGAGACATACCAGGTTGGCACGGACACCTAGTTCGGTCTGTTCCCATCTGGAAGGGCTCGTGTAACTCCAGTCCTGGCAGGCAAGTTTTGGAATGAACCAGGATGGAGTCCAGGTTAGACCAGACCATGTACGAAGGTTCGTTCATTACGTTAGCCAGGCTTAATGGTCACCGGTAGCCTTACACGGTAGGGGCTGCTCCATGGTAGGGGCTGGAGAGGCATGGCGCTACCATTAACTTTGTGGTAAAGTGATGGAGAAGATGGAGCCTGGCTGAGGACTGTTAGGAAGGAGCAGCATGCTGAAGAACAGCGGTGTGATCTGTGGAGAGCAGCTGGCGAAAGATTGATGGCCAACAAGGATGCCCGGACGGCGGCCCATTATTAGGACCTGGCAGCGGAGCAGTGGAGCAGCTGAGCATCCTCCAATGCTTCGAGCAGACGCTGGTGGTGTAGTGGGCCCAGGCCGGGCATTGGGGCGTTGCCTTGCAGGCTGCCATCCTGGCCCTACTTCCTTTGGCATCTTCCGGCTGCTCTGGTGAGTCCACGGCCAGGCTTAGTCGTCTCAGCTGCTTTGCCGTTGGGTTGGTAGTAGCGCCATGCCTCTCCAGTCGGGGGTTGCTATCGCACTTCTGACACCAATGTGGCATTAGCGCAGAACAAGGTGACATAGGAAACATGCAGCCGCGGCGGGAGAGCCGCGGTCCAGCGCTGGCCGAACCGGCCGTGGTAGCAGGCTTTTTGATGCTGCATGCTGTTGGGACTGCTTGGTGATGTAGTGATCTGTATGATGTCGCCACAGTGGAGCCGGTGGAGGTGTGGAAGCCGGAAGCCAACCCTTTCGACTCAGGTGAGCGCTTCGGCTTTCTCCCCTTTACCTCGGCAAGGAAAGAGAGATGATTCCTGGGAAGGTGGTGCTTAGTAGCCCGGGTGTGACTCAAGAACTCGGCCAGGCAGCGTTCCTCCAACTCCTTCCTCTCGTCTCCCCACAGGGTTCAACATCCGCGAGCAGGACCCCGTACCTCGAGCTCCAGAGCCGGTCCCTCAGGGAGACCCGAGTAGGTTCACTCTTGCTTCCCCTTCAACATACTCCAGATGCATCCCACAATGCAATGCAGCTGCGAACCGGTACATGCTTCTCGTTCCAGACTGCAAAGTTGACATCGCCTTCCTCATGGACGGCAGCTGGAGCATCGGGAAGCGGCGCTTCAAGATCCAGAAAGACTTCCTGGCCGAGGTGTCCCATGTTATCAACGTAGGTGTGGCCGGACCCATGATGGGCATCATCCAATACGGGTAAAGCTTCTCTTCGGATGTCTTTGGAAGCCGTGATAAGCCGGGAGACCCCTTCAGTGCACATGTAGCATCTATCCCATGTACCCTCTTGTCTCTCAAGGGACGACCCAGTGACCGAGTTCAGCCTGCAGCAGTATTCCAGCTCCAAGGACGTGAAGGCTGCCATTGACAAGATCGTCCAGAAAGGAGGACTCTCAAACGTGGGTGAGTGAAGTTCCCGTCACGTTCCAGGTCACAAGAAGGCCGGAGCGCCCCCAGAACCGGAACCGGCGCTCGAGCAAACACGGTTCCGTATGATCGAGTTGAACCGGTTGTGGGTATCCACGCTCCATTAGCCAATTCCAGTCGGGAGAGTCCATTGGGGGCGCACCTTTTCCGATCCACAAGCCGGCGGAACGTTGCGAGCAACGACACCGATCAACACCGTTAGCGGAGGGGCCGAAGTACAGCTCCATCTGGTTACCATGGTTACCGAGGTGGGGCAGTCATGGGCTGGAGGATAGGGAACCAGCCTCGTGACCGTAGGGTCGTCGGTTTGATGCGTCCTTGAGCAAGGCGCCTGACCCCCAACTGCTCCCTGAGCACTCTGGATAGGTGCGGCCCACCCCTCCAGGCGAGTGTGCTCACTCTTACCGTTCAGTGTTTCTGCTATATGACCACCAGGGGGCGATTTACACGTACAGGTCTACTGCCCATCTCCAGAGAGTCGAGAGAGCTTCCTTGGCACTGGCTCTGGTTCCCACTGCCAACGCTCCATACCCTCCATGACCGTGTTGGACAGGAGACCTGACTAGCGCCCCGTGTGTCTTCGGATTGAACCCAGGTCCCAATTAGGCGTCTGCAGGAGCCAGTTTACTGGGAAAGGAAAACCGGACACCGTTATCACATGACCGGCCTTGAGCATATTTACACACGGCAGGCTGGAATTAAACTAAAACTGAAGCGGGGACCATCAAGTAAATTGCAGGGCTGCTTCTGCACACTGGTGGTTTGGTCCCTGAGGACGGGGGGTGGGGTGGTTGGTTAGATCTGGCACTCTCTCTCACACCTTAGGCTGCCTCTGGATGCCCAGCCACTTTCTACTCATGTGTGCCTGTTCTGATGGATCCCGGCAGTGATGGTAAAGCAGCTACGGCCTCTGCTTGCTAGCATAGCGTCCCAAACTGGGAGGCAAATGGGAACCACAGGGTCGTTGCATCCTCTCGTATACGTCCCAGCGTTAGCCTGAGCTCATCATACAGGCTTCGTTTGTTAACGACGCGCCAGGCTAAGCCTGCGCCGGTGCCTTCCCGCTCGCGCACACGTCTCTGAATGCGTTTATTCACCTTCCAGTTGTTACTGGAAGGCCTTGAAGGCGGCAGCGGGCGGTAAACAAAACGCAGTGCCACGTCCGAAACAGAGGCCTGTGTGTTCAGAGGCTTCGGGACTGTGGCCGGTTTGTACTGACTGCGTCTTTGCTGCCCCCCTGTGGCTGTTCAGGGAAGGCCCTCTCCTACATCAACAAGCACTACTTCAGCGACGCCAACGGGAACCGTGGAGGGGCTCCCAACGTGGCTGTGGTCCTGGTGGATGGATGGCCCACTGACAAGGTGGAGGAGGCCTCCCGGCTGGCGAGGGAGTCGGGCATCAACATCTTCTTTGTTACCATCGAGGGGCCCGACGACAACGAGAAGCACAACGTGGTGGAGGCCAACTTTGTGGACAAGGTAACCCACGCGAGAGCGCTGTGCTGTGCATGCAGGCCGCCAGTCAAACGTCCAAGCAGGGTTCCTCATATCAGGTTCTCCTTATGTCTATCCTCATGGTCCAACATCTTAATGTATCTAGAACATCTAAACATGGTTTTAAACACGATAGCGTCTTTAGAACATCCTGATGTTCTCAAAACATCTTAATGTATCTAGAACATCTAAACATGGTTTTAAACACGATAGCGTCTTTAGAACATCCTGATGTGTTCAAAACATCTTAATGTATCTAGAACATCTAAACATGGTTTTAAACACAATAGCGTCTTTAGAACATCCTGATGTGTTCAAAACATCTTAATGTATCTAGAACATCTAAACATGATTTTAAACACGATAGCATCTTTAGAACATCCTGATGTTCTCAAAACACCCTAATGTATCTAGAACATCTAAACATGGTTTTAAACACGATAGCATCTTTAGAACATCCTGATGTGTTCAATTATCTTAATGTATCTAGAACATCTAAACATGGTTTTAAATACGATAGCGTCTTTAGAATATCCTGATGTTCTCAAAACACCTTAATGTATCTAGAACATCTAAACATGGTTTTAAACACGATAGCATCTTTAGAACATCCTGATGTGTTCAATTATCTTAATGTATCTAGAACATCTAAACATGGTTTTAAACACGATAGCATCTTTAGAACATCCTGATGTGTTCAAACAATGTATCTAGAACATCTAAACATGGTTTTAAACACGATAGCATCTTTAGAACATCCTGATGTGTTCAATTATCTTAATGTATCTAGAACATCTAAACATGGTTTTAAACACGATAGCATCTTTAGAACATCCTGATGTGTTCAATTATCTTAATGTATCTAGAACATCTAAACATGGTTTTAAACACGATAGCGTCTTTAGAACATCCTGATGTTCTCAAAACACCTTAATGTATCTAGAACATCTAAACATGGTTTTAAACACGATAGCGTCTTTAGAACATCCTGATGTGTTCAAAACATCTTAATGTATCTAGAACATCTAAACATGGTTTTAAACACGATAGCATCTTTAGAACATCCTGATGTGTTCAAACATCTTAATGTATCTAGAACATCTAAACATGGTTTTAAACACGATAGCATCTTTAGAACATCCTGATGTGTTCAAACATCTTAATGTATCTAGAACATCTAAACATGGTTTTAAACACACTAGCGTCCTTAGAACATCCTGATGTGTTCAAAACATCTTAGTATGTTTAAAAACACTTTGAGATGTTCTAGATACATTACGATGTTTGAACACACCAGGATGTTCTAAAGACGTTAGTATGTTTTAAAAAAACTTTTAGATGTTCTAGATACAGTGGGGAAAATAAGTATTTAGTCAGTCACCAATTGTGCAAGTTGTCCCACTTAAAAAGATGAGAGAGGCCTGTAATTGACATCATAGGTAGACCTCAACTATGAGAGACAAAATGTGGAAAAAAATTGAGAAAGTGATTTTGTCTGATTTTTAAAGAATTTATTTGCAAATAATGGTGGAAAATAAGTATTTGGTCAATAACAAACAAGCAAGATTTCTGGCTGTCACAGACCTGTAACTTCTTTTTTAAGAGGCTCCTCTTTCCCCCACTCATTACCTGTATTAATGGCACCTGTTTGAAGTCGTTAACAGTATAGAAAAGACACCTGCCTTACAACCTCAAACACTCACACTCCCAAACTCCACTATGGTGAAGACGAAAGAGCTGTCGGAGGACACCTGATGTGTTCAAAACCGAATTGTAGACCTGCACCAGGCTGGGAAGACTGAATCTGCAATAGGCAAGCAGCTTGATGTGAAGAAATCTACTGTGGGAGCAATAATCAGAAAATGGAAGACCTACAAGACCACTACTAATCTCCCTCGATCTGGGGCTCCACGCAAGATCTCAGCCCGTGGGGTCAAAATGATCACAAGAACGGTAAGGAAAAATCCCAGAACCACAAGGGGGGGATCTAGTGAATGACCTGCAGGAAGCTGGGACCAACGTTACAAAGGCTACCATCAGCAACACACTACGACGCCAGGGACTCAGATCTTGCACGTTGGCCATCCTGACGTGTTCAGAACATCTGTCCTGCTTAAGCCAGTCCATATCCAGGCACGTCTGAGTTTGCTAGAGAGAGCATTTTGGATGTTCCCAGAAGAGTATTGGGAGAATGTCATATGGTCAGATGAAACCAAAGTAGAACTATTTGGTAAAAACACAACTCGTCGTGTTTGGAGGAAAGTGAGAATGCGGAGTTGCATCCAAAGAACACCATACCAACTGTGAAGCATGGGGGTGGCAACATCATGCTTTGGGGCTGTTTCTCTCTGCAAAGGGACTTTAGAAACGACTGGTCCGTGTACATGAAAGAATGAATGGGGCCATGTATTGTGAGATTTTGGGTGCAAACCTCCTTCCATCAGCAAGGGCAATGAAGATGAAACGTGGCTGGGTCTTTCAGCATGACAATGATCCCAAGCACACTGCCAGGGCAACAAAGGAGTGGCTTCGTAAGAAACATTTCAAAGTCCTGGAGTGGCCTAGCCAGTCTCCCGATCTCAACCCCATCGAAAACCTTTGGAGGGAGTTGAAAGTCCGTGTTGCCCGCCGACAGCCCCAAAACATCACTGCTCTAGAGGAGATCTGCATGGAGGAATGGGCCAACATACCAGCAACAGTGTGTGCCAACCTTGTGAAGACTTACAGAAAACGTTTGACCTCTGTCATTGCCAACAAAGGATATACAACAAAGTATTGAGATGAACTTTTGTTATTGACCAAATACTTATTTTCCACCATTATTTGCAAATAAATTCTTTAAAAATCAGACAAAATGACTTTCTCAATTTTTTTCCACATTTTGTCTCTCATAGTTGAGGTCTACCTATGATGTCAATTACAGGCCTCTCTCATCTTTTTAAGTGGGACAACTTGCACAATTGGTGACTGACTAAATACTTATTTTCCCCACTGTACATCACGATGTTTGAACACACCAGGATGTTCTAAAGACATTGGTATGTTTAAAAACACTTTTAAATGTTCTAGACACATTAAGATATTTTGAACAGTCAGAACATCCTAAACTCACCAAGACGTTCTAAACACCTGCGGATGTACTAAAGACATCAGGATGTTCTAAATACAGCTTTAGCATGTTCAAAAGCACTTTTAGATGTTCTAGATACATTACGATGTTTGAATACACCAGGATGTTCTAAAGACATTAGTATGTTTAAAAACACTTGTAGATGTTCTAGATACATCACGATGTTTGAACACACCAGGATGTTCTAAAGACATTAATATGTTTAAAAACACTTAGACGTTCTAGATACATCAAGATGTTTGAACACACCAGGATGTTCTAAAGACATTAATATGTTTAAAAACACTTTTAGATGTTCTAGATACATCACAATGTTTGAACACATCAGGATGTTCTAAAGACATTAGTATGTTTAAAAACACTTTTAGATGTTCTAGATACATCACAATGTTTGAACACGCCAGGATGTTCTAAAGACATTAGTATGTTTAAAAACACTTTTAGATGTTCTAGATACATTAAAATGTTCTGAACACCGCAGGATGTTCTAAAGACATTAGTATGTTTAAAAACACTTTTAGATGTTCTAGATACATCACGATGTTTGAACACGCCAGGATGATCTAAAGACATTAGTATGTTTAAAAACACTTTTAGATGTTCTAGATACATCACGATGTTTGAACACATCAGGATGTTCTAAAGACATTAGTATGTTTAAAAACACTTAGATGTTCTAGATACATCACAATGTTTGAACACATCAGGATGTTCTAAAGACATTAGTATGTTTTAAAACATTTTAGATGTTCTAGATACATTTAAAGTTTCTGAACACCGCAGGATGTTCTAAAGACATTAGTATGTTTAAAAACACTTTTAGATGTTCTAGATACATTAAAATGTCCTAAACACAGAAGGATGTTCTAAAGACATTAGTATGTTTTAAAACATTTTACATTTTCTAGATACATCACGATGTTTAAACACATCAGGGTGTTCTAAAGTCATTAGTATGTTTAAAAACACTTTTAGATGTTCTAGATACATTAAAATTTTCTGAACACACCAGCATGTTCTAAAGACATTAGTATGTTTTAAAACATTTTAGATGTTCTAGATGCATCACGATGTTTGAACACATCAGGATGTTCTAAAGACATTAGTATGTTTAAAAACACTTTCAGATGTTCTAGATACATCACGATGTTTGAACACATCAGGATGTTCTAAAGACATTAGTATGTTTAAAAACACTTTTAGATGTTCTAGATACATTAAGATATTTTGAACACACCAGCATGTTCTAAAGACATTAGTATGTTTTAAAACATTTTAGAGCTTTAAGATACAACAGGTTGTCTGAACACCGCAGGATGTTCTAAAGACATTAGTATGTTTAAAAACACTTTTAGATGTTCTAGATACATCAAAATGTCCTAAACACAGAAGGATGTTCTAAAGACATTAGTATGTTTAAAAACACTTTTAGATGCTCTCTAGATACAACAGAGAAGGATGTCCTCTAAAGACACATCAGAATGTTCTAAAGACATTAGTATGTTTAAAAACACTTTCAGATGTTCTAGATACATCACAATGTTTGAACACATCAGGATGTTCTAAAGACATTAGTATGTTTTAAAAGATCTAGATGTTCTAGATACATTTAAAGTTTCTGAACACCGCAGGATGTTCTAAAGACATTAGTATGTTTAAAAAACACTTTTAGATGTTCTAGATACATTAAGACGGTTTTAAGGTGGGCTAGGTTCCATGAGGGCTAGTTTATTTAAACATGCTGATGTCTTTAGAAAGTCCTGATGTGCTTAGAACGTTCTGATTGTTCAGGACATCCTGATGTGTTTAAAATATCTTAATGTATCTAGAACCTCTAAAAGTGTCTTTAAACATCCTGATGTTTGGAGTAAAAAGTTTAGAGATGGCTCCTCCTAGCAAAGCTTTACTGTAGACCATACAGTGGCCCTCATGGAATTATCCTGTCCACCTTAAACCACTCCTGAATGAAATTATCCAGTCCACCTTAAACCCTTAAAAAAAAAGAAGAAGGACCATAATAATCATATAATAGTCATATTGTGGGGCCTTTAGTGACTAAAGATATTAACATGTTTAAAAAAAATGTTTAGATGCTCTAGATACATCAGGGTGATTTGAAGACATGAAGATGTTTAAAACCCTGATGTCCGTTGCTAAAGACTGCTCACAGCAGGTTCTGTCTTAAAAAATGGGGGGCGGAAAAAGCTTGTTCAGAATAAAAATAACTAACCAAATGATGACTACTCGATGGAATTAACAGTCCACCTTAAAACCATCTTCACGTATCTAACAATTTCATTTCGTGTGGTCTTTGGTGATTACCACTCTTAATGGAGATTGCCCATAATTGGTAAGTAACCAGATGTTTCTTAAAGGAGCCATATGTAAAATGACGCATCAATGCATTAGACTTTTAGTTTGAAAATTTTCCAGAAAATATAACTAAAAAATGATGAAGCCCAATGTGAAGAAAACCGTTCGTCCACCTAATATTGTATCGGAATTATCCCAGTTACCCCTTAAAGTATCCACGATTAACCAGACATCCCCATAATGGATGTTGCTTAAAGGAGCAATATGTAAAATTATGTGATCAGGGCAGAAATCACAATAATATCATATCATGGTTTAAGTATCATGAAAATATCGTATCAAGGGGCTGTTAATGGATATCATCCATGATTGACAGGTAGCCCGATGATGTTGCTTAAAGGAGCGATATGTAAATTGATGTGATCAATATGTATGATTTTAGTGTAAAATCTTCCACAATGGAATATAATGATCACCAGGATGTGAGGAAACAATGGTCATGTCTAGGTATCATGAAATAGAAACATCTACTTAAGTTAGCATGCTAATCAGCTAGCTATGGCCTATCCTATCACGGAATACCAACAAGCATGGTGGTCACAGCCTGAACTGTGCGTCTCCTCCTCTCCTTTCAGGCCGTGTGCAGGACCAACGGCTTCTTCTCCCTGCCCGTGCCCAGCTGGTTTGCCCTGCGCAAGGCCGTGCAGCCGCTGGTGAAGCGCGTGTGCGACACGGACCGGCTGGTGTGCAGCAAGACCTGCCTGAACGCCAACGACATTGCTTTCGTGATCGACGGCTCCAGCAGCGTGGGCACGGGTAACTTCCGCACCGTGCTGCAGTTCGTGGCCAACGTCACGCGCGAGTTCGAGATCTCAGACACGGACACACGGGTGGGCGCCGTGCAGTACACGTACGAGCAGCGGCTCGAGTTCGCCTTCGGCCAGCACAACACCAAGGCCGACCTGCTGAATGCAATCAAGCGCATCAACTACTGGAGCGGCGGCACGAGCACGGGGGCCGCCATCACGTACGCCGCCGAGCAGCTGTTCAGCAAGTCCAAACCCAACAAGCGCAAGATCATGATCGTCATCACAGACGGGCGCTCCTACGACGATGTGCGGGCCCCTGCGCTGGCAGTGCACCGTTCAGGTAAGCGGTTAGCATTACTGCTACTGAGAGCTAATTGATTAGCATTACTGCTACTGAGAACTGACTGGTTAGCATTACAGCTAGGGAGTGCTGATTGGTTAGCATTACTGCTACTGAGAACTGACTCGTTAGCATTACAGCTAGCGAGTGCTGATTGGTTAGCATTACTGCTAGTGAGTGCTGACTCGTTAGCATTACTGCTGGTGAGAGCAAACTGGTTAGCATTACTGCTACTGAGTGCTGATTGGTTAGCATTACTGCTACTGTGAGGTGATTGGTTAGCATTACTGCTACTGAGAGCTGATTGGTTAGCATTACTGCTACTGTGAGCTGATTGGTTAGCATTACTGCTACCAAGTGCTGATTGGTTAGCATTACTGCTACCAAGTGCTGATTGGTTAGCAATACTGTTACCGAGAGCTGATTGGTTAGCATTACTGCTAATGAGAGCTGATTGATTAGCATGATTGCTACTGCGTGCTGATTGGTTAGCAATACTGTTATCAAGAGTTGATTGGTTAACATTACTGCTACTGAGAGCTGATAGGTTAGCATCACTGCTAATAGGTTAGCATCACTGCTAGTGAGTGCTAATTGGTTAGCATTACAGCTACTGAGAGCTGATAAGTTAGCATCACTGCTAGTGAGTGCTGATTGGTTAGCATTACTGCTACTGAGAGCTGATTGGTTAGCGTCACTGCTAGTGAGTGCTGATTGGTTAGCTTACTGCTAGCGAGTGCTGATTGGTTAGCATCACTGCTAGTGAGTGCTGATTGGTTGGCATTACTGCTACTGAGTGCCGATTGGTTAGCATCACTGCTACTGAGAGCTGATTGGTTAGCATTACTGCTACTGAGAGCTGATTGGTTAGCATTACTGCTGCTGAGAGCTGATTGGTTAGCATTACTGCTACTTAGAGATGATCGGTTAGCATTACTGCTACTGAGAGCGAACTGGTTAGCATTACTGCTACTGAGAGATGATTGGTTAGCATTACTGCTACTGAGAGCTGATTGGTTAGCATTACTGCTACTGAGAGATGATTGGTTAGCATTACTGCTACTGAGAGATGATTGGTTAGCATTACTGCTACTGAGAGCTGATTGGTTAGCATTACTGCTACTGAGAGATGATTGGTTAGCATTACTGCTACTGAGAGATGATTGGTTAGCATTGCTGCTACTGAGAGCTGATTGGTTAGCATTACTGCTACTGAGAGATGATTGGTTAGCATTACTGCTACTGAGAGATGATTGGTTAGCATTACTGCTACTGAGAGATGATTGGTTAGCATTACTGCTACTGAGTGCTGATTGGTTAGCATTACTGCTACTGAGAGATGATTGGTTAGCATTGCTGCTACTGAGTGCTGCTACTAGAACCAGTCCCACCAGAGCGATCCGTTCTATTTGCCCTCCCGCTCCGTCAGGCCGAGCTGATCTGAGCGGAGGTGTGTGGGTTCCATGTGTAAACTAACCGTATGCCCTTTCTGACCCAGGGGTCATCGCCTACTCCATCGGCATCGCCTGGGCCGCCCAGGACGAGCTGGAGTACATAGCCACGGACCCTGACCGGGACCACTCCTTCTTCGTGGACGAGTTCGATAACCTCTACAAGTACGTGCCGAAGATCATCCACAACATCTGCCAGGAGTTCAACTCCCAGCCGCGGAACTGAGCCAGAAGGGCCGGGACGCGGGGTCCGGGGCTTGGTCACGGCAGTCCTAACAGCATGTACCCTTGGTATAACCTATCCGGCCCTGCGTTCGGCTGAGGGGTGGATCCCGGGGGTTCTTGTTTTTTCAGGTCGGAGCGTTGGGAAAGCCTGGCAGGGGGTCTGGAAGTGTGCCTGTGCGCTCAGCGCGGAGCGGGCAGGCGAGCGAGGGGCCGGGCTGCTGTATATCGTATGATGTATTGGAATAGTTAGCGCAGTGCTGATGTATCTCTCTCTCACCTCTTGGGTAAAGAGCGTTTTTGCCCGCTCTGTATTTTGCATAGTGTCCTCTGATAGGCGCCGTTTTGGCTAGAACCGCGGCCTCGGTGCCGTCTCACTGTAAAGATTTTATTTTTGTACTACGAGTGACCGGCCTACACTCCTAATGCTTCTGCATGTTCACATAGAGATAGGAATGATTCCCCAGCCAAGCTGCCGGTTTAGGTTCTCCTAGAACCGTTCTGCATGGTTCTCCTCACCCCCGAGGCATGGTCCTGTCTCGGTCAGCCTTATTTTTCTATGCACAGATATTTAATGCTCCTCTGTTTGTACATATACGCGCATTCAAATTCCGCATTCAAATTCCGCTTCTGATTTTGTATGTTGCTGAAATATAATAATATTAATAATAATAATAATAATAATAATAATAATAATGGATTCTTAATTTCATGCGATTTTTAATAAAAGTTGGTGCTGAAAACCTGCAGACCGCCTGGAGTCCATCACTTCCTGCTTTAGAACGTTCAGTTGTTTACCCTGCTGTATATGAATAGCTTGTGCTGTTTCTTGGATTAAAGGAGCGGTATGCAAAATCCAGCGGTGGTGGTCGGCTACGGCGAGAGTCTGGGTGATGCTGTGAGGCTTGCTTCAGCAGTCTGTGCCTGCAGCGCTCAAGGCCAGCCAGCGGGGGTGTGATTTTAAAGGGCTCATATGCCATCCTGACACAGACTGGGTTTTTGGCTACTGTGCCTTTAAGACGTGGTATATGAAAATCACCTGTCTGACTGGCTACCCTGCATCATCCCAATCAGGGACGTGAAGACACACTGGATTCGCTTACTCACTCTTTTAAAGGAGCCGTGTGTGACCTCTAGTGGTGAGCACGCATACTGCTCAAAAGCTTGGTCGGCTCACAAGACGAAGTGGTTCTCCAGCACCTGGGTTCTAGCTATTTATTCTACTCCCCGAAAGGTTCTACCTAGCATTAGTGCATCGGAACATCCTAAAAGCACATTCAGCAGATTTGTGTTCCCGTTCCACCTTAAATGGGGCTGCGGTTACAAAAAACTGGGGCACCGAAATGTAAACTGCCACACCGTTTAAGGTGGAACGGGAAGTTTGGACCAGAAGCTGAGGCACCTGATTATTAACTGCTAAATTATTTAAGGTGGAACGGGAGAATTTAAACTAGAGACCAGAATGTAAAATGCCACACCACTTTAAGGTGGAATGGGAAAAATAGAACCAGAAACCGAGATGCCAGAATGCAACTTCTGCACCATTTAAGGTGGAACTGGATGATTTGAACCAGAAACTGAGATGCCAGAATGCTACTTTTGCATAATTTAAGGTGGAACTGGATGATTTGAACCAGAAACCGAGACACCAGAATACAACTTTTGCATAATTTAAGGTGGAACTGGATGATTTGAACCAGAAACCGAGACACCAGAATGCAAATTTTGCACCATTTAAGGTGGAACTGGATCATTTGCATTACTTGATTATTAACTCCTAAACCATTTAAGGTGGAACAGGAGAATTTAAACTAGAGACTCGGGTGCCAGAATGTAAAATGCCACACCATTTTAAGGTGGAATACGAAAAACTTAATCAGAAACCGAGATGCCAGAATGCAACTTTTGCACCATTTAAGGTGGAACTGGATCATTTGAACCAGAAACCGAGATGCCAGAATGCAACTGTTGCACATTTAAGGTGGAACTGGATCATTTGAACCAGAAACCGAGATGCCAGAATGCAACTGTTGCACATTTAAGGTGGAACTGGATGATTTGAACCAGAAACCGAGACGCCAGAATGCAACATTTGCACAATTTAAGGTGGAACTGGATGATTTGAACCAGAAACCGAGATGCCAGAATACAACTGTTGCACATTTAAGGTGGAACTGGATCATTTGAACCAGAAACCGAGATGCCAGAATGCAACTTTTGCACATTTAAGGTGGAACTGGATCATTTGAACCAGAAACCGAGATGCCAGAATGCAACTTTTGTATTTTAAGGTGGAACTGGATCATTTGAACCAGAAATCGAGACGCCAGAATGCAACTTTTGCACATTTAAGGTGGAACTGGATCATTTGAACCAGAAACCGAGACGCCAGAATGCAATTTTTGCACATTTAAGATGGAACTGCATGATTTGAACCAGAAACCGAGATGCCAGAATGCAACTTTTGCACCATTTAAGGTGGAACCAGATCATTTGAACCAGAAACCGAGATTTTTTGCATTACCTGATTATTAACTCCTAAACAATTTAAGGTGGAACTGGATCATTTGAACCAGAAACCGAGATGCCACAATGCAACTTTTGCACATTTAAGGTGGAACTGGATCATTTGAACCAGAAACTGAGATGCCAGAATGCAACTTTTGCACATTTAAGGTGGAACTGGATCATTTGAACCAGAAATCGAGACGCCAGAATGCAACTTTTGCATAATTTAAGGTGGAACCGGGTCATTTGAACCAAAAACCGAGATTTTTTTGCATTACCTGATTATTAACTCCTAAACAATTTAAGGTGGAACTGGATCATTTGAACCAGAAACCGAGATGCCAGAATGCAACTCTTGCACATTTAAGGTGCACATTTATCCGCTTCAGTGATAAAGCTGGAATCACTGAGGTCAAACAGAGAGAAGTGTTCCGCACTGTGTGGGTTCCACCACCGCAGGCGTGCATGTAGGAGAAGGAGCTGCAGGGAGGTTCATACAGGGGGCTGGAGTGACGTCCCTTGCAGCTGCATGCAGCCTCTCGGGTGGGACAGCGGGACGGGAAGAGGTCTCGGGAAGCACAAGGAATGTTATTGAGAGTGAAACATGAAGGCCCCCATTATGGATCCATGCTGGAGTTGCGGTCACATGGACAGCTCAAGTTTCATAAGCACAGTCGTAGTGCAGATACGTAGCACAGTGGATGGTGGTATGGGATCATACGGACAAGAAGCCGAACTTCCGGAACAGTAGGGTCCTACAGAGGAGTCTCGGGATCCCTCCTCTCTCCTACACACTCCAGACATCCAGACGTCTCGGTATGGAGCTGTAGAGGTTCCTGATGGTGTCCTGTGATAATCCATCCCATGCAGCTTGAACATCCTCACACAGTTCCTGCAGATGGTGCGGTAGGGGTGGAGGTGGAGGGACACCAGGCCTTCTGGACGTGGTAGGGGTGCTGACCACGGTGCCTCCACACACGGATTCGTTGGGCGTCTCCACCAAGACTAAAGCGGGACTCGTCACTGAAGATGACCCGCTGCCATTCTGAGTCACTCCATGACAGTCTGGTACGACACCCACTGCAGTCTTTGGTGACCGGGTGACGTTTTGTGTTGTGTTAAGGAAGTCGTCGTCCGAGTAACGGCCTGTGTGCATGTAGTCCTGCGTGGTGCAGCCGTCTGCCGATGGTGCTGCACTAACAGGATGACTCATGGAGGACACCACTGCTCGCTGGGTGTCTGTAATGGTGGCTGTTGGGTACCTGCAAGGTGGAGTAAGCTCTTGCCCTCGGTCCTACAAGCATCAGCATCCCTTGTAGGAGGTTCTGTTGGAGAACAAAGTGCCTATATGTGTGTTCTAGATATGGAGACCTCTGGTTACCATCACTACCACTGTAGAACATCAGACCCATCTCACACTAAACCGACGGTCAGTCTGTTTGATCCCAAATCATGGAAAAGTGTTTCCGGGGTTCCACTGTTCCACATCAGGCTGCCCCGGCGCTCCAGCTGGGAGTGGGCCGGATGAGCTGTTGCTACAGTGAACTTTTGGAACAGCACCCAAACACAGGGCCCCAGTCTCCGCCCCGTGCACTCGTTTCTCCCCCTCTATCCCTCCCTCCTTCCCTCCTTCCAGTGTTGTGAAACAGGGTTCGGTCTGCGCAGCTCACCCTCCACACGTCTGAAGGTAGGTCGCTAATGTCGTTGCTCGTCGTTATGGTGTAGGGAAGACGTGGATGGGGGGCTGGAATGAGGCAGTCTGGGATTGCTGTGGCTGGAGAAGCGCCCCGGAAGCGAGTCTGGAATGGGTGAACTTGTTTAAGGCCTATTCGTCCTGGTCTCCAGATCTTTCCAGTTCCACCTTAAATGGTGCAGGCGGCTGAATGTCACAGTGGCACTGTATCATTTCTGTTAAGGTGGAATTTCTCCGTTCCACCTTAAACGAGGCGTTAGCCTGTAACTGCTGCGCTATTTAAGGTGGAACGGGAACATTCGAGCACGAGCTGAGGCACTAGATAGTGAACTCCTGCAGCATTTAAGGTGGAACTGGAGAATTTCTACAGAAACTAAAGAGGTACGGGAAATATCGATTTTTTGTTAAGGTGGAATTTTTCCGTTCCACCTTAAATGAGCCAATATACTGTAACTGCTGTGCCATTTAAGGTGGAGCGGGAAACATCGAATCAGAAACGAGGCGCCAGGATGGAACTGGACATTTAGAGGCAATAGATCGTAAACTCCATTTAAGGTGGAACGGGGAAATTGGAACATGGCGCTAAATAGCCAGAATGTCACTGCTGCCCCATTTAAGGTGGAACGGGCAAGTTAGATTAGGAAGCTGAGGCGACAGAATGTCACTGCTACCCCATTTAAGGTGGAACGGGCAAGTTAGATTAGGAAGCTGAGGCGACAGAATGTCTCTGCTACCCCATTTAAGGTGGACCGGGAAAATTCGAATAGCACTTCGAACTATGAACCACAAATGACTGAACACAGAGTGGCTTAACACTGTCTTCACTGCAGGCTCTCCCGAACCTGAGCACAGATGGCTGCGAGCACAGGAAATGAGACCATGCCAGCAGAGGGCGCCAGCACACAGACTGTGACGGGGGGCGCGAAGCCCCTACACCGCTTCCTCAGAGTAGAGCCCAAGGCTGTTGGGGTCAGTGTCACTGCAGTGCTGAGAATGATCCACCCCCCACATAGTACCTGCTCTGTGGGGGTCCTGACCGCTGAAGAACAGGGTAGTAAAGTACTTATTAAATCTAGAACCATTACTGCTCTAGGGAACGTGCAGGTACATGTCCTTCGGTTCTGTAGTGGAACCCTGTAGTGTTGGCAGCTACATTCTGAGGTGCTGACTTTCTCCCTCCTGTGTTTCCGGGGGGCGGAGCCAGATTGTGCTGATGTATATGGGCTCGTGTCTGTTCATGTTCGGGGTCCCCATGAAGATGGACGTCCTGGATAACTCTACAGACCTCTACAGCTCCTTTTGGCTGGGCATATTGGTATGTTCATCTGCACATGGACTGGGCGCATGGACTTTTGTGTGTGTGTGTAGCTTTTATCAACTGGATCATCTATTAAATGTAGCTTCAATTGTTTTATTGATGAGCTTAAAACCCCAATATCCTGATCCTGTCAAAAAATCTAAACCAAGGATATGAAAAGTAGCTAATTATTAATTACTAAATCGATTATTCGGATGATTAATCGCTTCATTACCAAATATCTTGTGTAGCTTTTATCAGCTGTATCATCTTTTAAATGTAGCTTGAAATTTTTTGATTGATGAGCTTAAAACCCCAATATCTTGATTCTGTCAAAAAATTTAAACAAAGGATATGAAAAGTAGCTAGTTACTAAATCGATTATTTGGATGATTAATCGCTTCATTACCAAATATCTCATGTAGCTTTTATCAGATGGATCATCTTTTTAAATGTAGCTTGATATTTTTTTATTGATTAGCTTAAGACTCCAATATCCTGATTCTGTCAAAAAATTTAAACCAAGGATATGAAAAGTAGCTAATTATTAATTACTAAATCAATTATTCGGATGATTAATCGCTTCATTGCCAAATATTTTGTGTAGCTTTTATCAGTTGGATCATCTTTTTAATGTAGCTTCAATTTTTTTTTATTGATGAGCTTAAAACTCCAATATCCTGATTCTGTCAAAAAATGTAAACCAAGGATATGAAAAGTAGCTAGTTACTAAATCGATTATTTGGATGATTAATCGCTTCATTACCAAATATCTCATGTAGCTTTTATCAGATGGATCATCTTTTTAAATGTAGCTTGTTTCTTTTTTATTGATGAGCTTAAAACTCCAATATCCTGATTCTGTCAAAAAAATTTAAACCAAGGAGATTAAAAGTAGCTAATTACTAAATCGATTATTCGGATGATTAATCGCTTCATTACCAAATATCTTGTGTAGCTTTTATCAGTTGGATCATCTTTTTAATGTAGCTTCAATTTTTTTTATTGATGAGCTTAAAACCCCAATATCCTGATTCTGTCAAAAAATTTTAACCAAGGATATGAAAAGTAGCTAATTATTAATTACTAAATCAATTATTCGGATGATTAATCGCTTCATTACCAAATAACTCGTGTAGCTTTTATCAGCTGGATCATATTTTAATGTAGCTTGATATTTTTTTATTGGTGAGCTTAAAACCCCAATATCCTGATTCTGTCAAAAAATGTAAACCAAGGATATGAAAAGTAGCTACTTACTAAATCGATTATTCAGATGATTAATCGCTTCTTTACCAAATAACTCTTGTGTAGCTTTTATCAACTGGATCATCTTTTAATGTAGCTTGATATTTTTCTATTGGTGAGCTTAAAACTCCAATATCCTGATTCTGTCAAAAAATTTAAACCAGGGTTATGAAAAGTAGCTACTTACTAAATCGATTATTTAGATGATTAATCGCTTCTTTACCAAATAACTCTTGTGTAGCTTTTATCAACTGGATCATCTTTTAATGTAGCTTGATATTTTTTTATTGATTAGCTTAAGACTCCAATATCCTGATTCTGTCAAAAAATTTAAACCAAGGATATGAAAAGTAGCTAATTATTAATTACTAAATCAATTATTCGGATGATTAATCGCTTCATTACCAAATATTTTGTGTAGCTTTTATCAGTTGGATCATCTTTTTAATGTAGCTTCAATTTTTTTTATTGATGAGCTTAAAACCCCAATATCCTGATCCTGTCAAAAAATTTTAACCAAGGATATGAAAAGTAGCTAATTATTAATTACTAAATCAATTATTCGGATGATTAATCGCTTCATTACCAAATATCTTGTGTAGCTTTTATCAGCTGGATCATCTTTTAAATGTAGCTTGATATTTTTTTATTGATGAGCTTAAAACCCCAATATCCTGATTCTGTCAAAAAATCTAAACCAAGGATATGAAAAGTAGCTAGTTACTAAATCGATTATTTGGATGATTAATCGCTTCATTACCAAATATCTCATGTAGCTTTTATCAGATGGATCATCTTTTTAAATGTAGCTTGATATTTTTTTATTGATTAGCTTAAGACTCCAATATCCTGATTCTGTCAAAAAATTTAAACCAAGGATATGAAAAGTAGCTAGTTACTAAATCGATTATTCAGATGATTAATCGCTTCGTTACCAAATATTTTGTGTAGCTTTTATCAGTTGGATCATCTTTTTAATGTAGCTTCAAATTTTTGTATTGATGAACTTAAAATCCCAATTTCCTGATTCTGGCAAAAAATGTAAACCAAGGATATGAAAAGTAGCTACTTACTAAATCGAT
>JAMWET010006317.1:87500-92500 GCA_024036415.1 Prochilodus magdalenae
GAATCCCTAACGTTCAGTATTCCTGACATTCAGAATCCCTAACGTTCTGTATTCCGAACATTCAGTATTCCTGAAGTCCAGATTTCCTAACGTTCAGTAGTCCTAACGTTCAGAATTCCTGACGTTCAGAATTCCTAACGTTCAGTATCCCTAACGTTCAGCATTCCTAACGTTCAGCAGTTTTAACATTCAGTATTCCTAACGTTAAATATTCCTAACATGCAGTATCTCTACCGTTCAGTATCCCTAACGTTCAGTATTCCTAACGTTCAGTATCCCTAACATTTAGTATTCCTAATGTTCAGTATTTCTAACATTCAGTATTCCTAACGTTCAGTATTCCTGACATTCAGTATTCCTAACATTCAGAATTCCTAACATTCAGAATTCCTAATGTTCAAAATTCCTAACGTTCAGAATTCCTAACGTTCAGTATCCCTAACATTTAGTATTTATAGCATTCAGTATTCCTGATGTTCAGTATTCCTAGCATTCAGTATTCCTAACGTTTAGTATTCCTGACATTCAGTATTCCTAACGTTCAGTATTCCTAACGTTCAGAATTCCTAACGTTCAGTATTCCTGACATTTAGTATTCCTAACGTTCAGAATTCCTAACATTCCACTTTGCCTTTTTCCTACGGGGTAAATGACGAACCCACCGCAGCGCCCCCTCCTGTCCGTGAATGTCCTCAGCAGGTTTGTGTTGTGTGAAGCATGTTGGATCTGGAAGTTATGGTTTGTTCAGTTCTGTTTTGGGACCAGTGCACCGGGCAGTTCACAGCTGTACTGGCAGGCACCTGCCACGCGAACACTGGCACCCTGATGCCCACATGCAGGCCGCTGTAAAACTGAAATGTGCAGTTGAATGTGAAGAACAAATAAACTTTTATTTACATACGACTCTGTCCTGTTTCACTTCGCATGCCTGATATTACCCAGCAAATGTGAAGGAAGTCAGACTCGCCAGCTTATATATATTGCGATACTGTAAGGTGATATATTGCGATACTATAAGTAAGGTGATATATTGCGATACTGTAAGTAAGGTGATATATTGCGATACTGTAAGGCGATATATTGCGATACTGTAAATAAGGTGATATATTGCGATACTATAAGTAAGGCGATATATTGCGATACTGTAAGTAAGGCGATATATTGCGATACTGTAAGGCGATATATTGCGATACTATATGTAAAGTGATATATTGCGATACTGTAAGGTGATATTTGCGATACTGTAAGTAAGGTGATATATTGCTTTATTGTAAGGTGATATATTGTGATACTGTAAGGCGATATATTGCGATACTGTAAGTAAGGTGATATATTGCGATACTATAAGTAAGGTGATATATTGCGATACTGTAAGTAAGGCGATATATTGCGATACTGTAAGTAAGGCGATATATTGCGATACTGTAAGTAAGGCGATATATTGCGATACTGTAAGTAAGGCGATATATTGCGATACTGTAAGGTGATATTGCGATACTAAAAGACAATGTATTGCTATAGTGTAAGGCGATATATTGCGATACTGTAAGTAAGGCGATATATTGCGATACTATAAGTAAGGTGATATTGCAATACTGTAAGTAAGGTGATATATTGCGATACTATAAGTAAGGTGATATATTGCGATACTATAAGTAAGGTGATATATTGCGATACTGTAAGTAAGGTGATATATTGCGATACTGTAAGTAAGGTGATATATTGTGATACTGTAAGGTGATATATGGCGATACTATAAGTAAGGTGATATATCGTGATACTGTAAGCTGATATTGCGATACTGTAAGGTGATATATTGCGATACTGTAAGTAAGGCGATATATTGCGAAACTATGAGGTGATAAATTGCAATACTGTAAGTAGGGTGATATATTGCGATACTGCAACAACAAAACTAGCTCGCAAATTACATAACGCTAGGCTAACCCTGTTCACATGAACTCATTTCACAGTTTCAACTTTCCACATGACCCCAGCGCTATGACCCGTACTCTTCTTCCTTTGTATTTCAGTAGGGTGGACGCTGCTGCCCCCTGCTGACAGACGTGAGTACTGCACACGCACAGGCTTCACCAGCAGCAGGTTAGAGTGACAAATGATAGCAGCAGACTTTGATGTCAGAGCAGGTTGGTAGATCTAGGAATCATTTTATTCCATGTCTGAAACCAATCAGGACTGAGGTGGCTCATGGATAATACAGAGACGCCTTCTGGTCTAATGCCGTGAAGTTGCGATGCTGTGGGAAAACAATAAATCATAATGTGGCCTTTGCAAAAGTCATGGCAGAGTATTTTATTGGTTTCCAATATGTTAAATGTCAGTCGGGATGAACGCTCCGTGTGCATTTGCATTGAGAGGAGATCCTACTTGGCTACAACACTGCCTTAAAGGAGCAATGTGTAACATTATGCACCCGCCAAACTGAACACTAGGGGGCGACATGTCTCCGGAACATACGCCACGAGCAGGAGAGCTCGCCAAGAGCTTCGCTATGGCGTCTCATGGAGGTCACCACTGCTCGCTGAGTGTTCGCAGTCGTGGGTGTTGGGTACCTGCAAGGTGGCGTGAGCTCTTGTCCTCAGTCCTACGAGCATCAGCATCCCTTGTAGGAGGTTCTGTTGGAGAACCAAGTGCTTATATGTGTGTTCTAGCTATGGAGACCTCTGGTTCCCATCACTACCACTGTAGAACATCGGACCCATCTCACACTAAACCGCCGGTCAGTCTATTGGATCCCAAATCATGGAAAAGTGTTTCCGGGGTTCCACTGTTCCACATCAGGCTGCCCCGGCGCTCCAGCTGGGAGTGGGCCGGATGAGCTGTTGCTACAGTGAACTTTTGGAACAGCACCCAAACACAGGGCCCCAGTCTCCGCCCCGTGCACTCGTTTCTCCCCCTCTATCCCTCCCTCCTTCCCTCCTTCCCTCCTTCCAGTGTTGTGAAACAGGGTTCGGTCTGCGCAGCTCACCCTCCACACGTCTGAAGGTAGGTCGCTAATGTCGTTGCTCGTCGTTATGGTGTAGGGAAGACGTGGATGGGGGGCTGGAATGAGGCAGTCTGGGATTGCTGTGGCTGGAGAAGCGCCCCGGAAGCGAGTCTGGAATGGGGGAACTTGTTTAAGGCCTATTCGTCCTGGTCTCCAGATCTTTCCAGTTCCACCTTAAATGGTGCAGGCGGCTGAATGTCACAGTGGCACTTTTTAACGGCACGGTATCATTTCTGTTAAGGTGGCAGTTCCCCGTTCCACCTTAAACGAGGCGTTAGCCTGTAACTGCTGCGCTATTTAAGATGGACCGTGAATATTCGAGCACGAGCTGAGGCACTAGATTGTGAACTCATGCACCATTTAAGGTGGAACTGGAGAAACCCGAACAGAAACTACGGTGGTAAGGGAAATATTGTTTTTTGGTTAAGGTGGAATTTTCCCGTTCCACCTTAAAATGTACCATTCAAGGTGGAGCGGGAAAAATCGAACCAGAACCGAGGTTCCAGAAGTTGTTGAGGCAATAGATTGTAAACTGCTGCAGCATTTAAGGTGGAACTGGAGAATTCGTACAGAAAGTAAAGGGGTACGGGAAATATCGATTTTTTGTTAAGGTGGAATTTTTCCGTTCCACCTTAAATGAGTCGATATACTGTAACTGCTGTGCCATTTAAGGTGGAGCGGGAAACCTCGAATCAGAAACGAGGCGCCAGGATGGAACTGGAAATTTAGAGGCAATAGATCGTAAACTCCATTTAAGGTGGAACGGGGAAATTGGAACATGACGCTAAATAGCCAGAATGTCACTGCTGCCCCATTTAAGGTGGAACGGGGAAATTGGAACATGACGCTAAATAGCCAGAATGTCACTGCTACCCCATTTAAGGTGGAACGGGAAAATTCGATTTAGAAGCTGAGGCGACAGAATGTCACTGCTACCCCATTTAAGGTGGACCGGGAAAATTCGAATAGCACTTCGAACTATGAACCACAAATGACTGAACACAGAGTGGCTTAACACTGTCTTCACTGCAGGCTCTCCCGAACCTGAGCACAGATGGCTGCGAGCGCAGGAAATGAGACCATGCCAGCAGAGGGCGCCAGCACACAGACTGTGACGGGGGGCGCGAAGCCCCTACACCGCTTCCTCAGAGTAGAGCCCAAGGCTGTTGGGGTGAGAGACAGAGCCCTCGTTTTCAAACTGGGGAAAGTCACGAACCATCCTTCCGCTGGGATAATGTACCGGCATTCCCAAAAACCCATCTGGGGCAGGAATCCGAATCTGCCCGTACAGGACACTCTGTAGGTGTACAGGTCCAGACTGTAGTCCATCTGTTTCTCTGTGTACTGTATTACCCTGTTCTAAAAGGGTCAGGACCCCCACAGGACCACCACAGAGCAGGTATGATGTGGGTGGTGGGTCATTCTCAGCACTGCAGTGACACTGACGTGGTGGTGGTGTTAGTGTGGGTGGTGCTGGTGTGAGTGGATCAGACACAGCAGTGCTGCTGGAGTGTTTAGACACTGTGTCCACTCACTGTCCACTCTATTAGACACTCCTACCTTGCTGGTCCACCTTGTAGATGGACAGTCAGAGACGATAGCTCATCTGCTGCTGCACAGTGCAGTGTTGGTCATCCTCTAGTCCTTCATCAGTGGACACAGGACGCTGCCCACAGGACGCTGCCCACAGGACGCTGCCCACAGGACGCTGCCCCACAGGACGCTGCCCCCACAGGACGCTGCCCCCACAGGACTCCGCCCCCACAGGACGCTGCCCCACAGGACGCTGCCCACTGGATAGTTCTGGTTGGTGGAGGATTCTCAGTCCAGCAGCACTGCTGTGTCTGATCCACTCACACCAGCACCACCCACACTAACACACCACCACCACGTCAGTGTCACTGCAGTGCTGAGAATGATCCACCCCCCACACAGTACCTGCTCTGTGGGGGTCCTGTGGGGGTCCTGACCGTTGAAGAACAGGGTAGTACAG
>JAMWET010006318.1:0-160000 GCA_024036415.1 Prochilodus magdalenae
TCTAGAGCACTCTGTTGTTTTCCTCTAGAACGCTCTGTTTGTTTTCCTCTAGAAGCACTCTGTGTTTCCTCTAGAAAGCTCTGTTTTTTCTGTTTGTGTTTTCCTCTAGAAAGCTCTGTTTTCCTCTAGAAAGCTCTGTTGTTTTCCTCTAGAAAGCTCTGTTGTTTTCCTCTAGAGCGCTCTGTTGTTTTCCTCTAGAGTGCTCTGTTGTTTTCCTCTAGAACGCTCTGTTGTTTTCCTCTAGAGCACTCTGTTGTTTTCCTCTAGAAAGCTCTGTTGTTTTCCTCTAGAACGCTCTGTTGTTTTCCTCTAGAGCGCTCTGTTGTTTTCCTCTAGAGCGCTCTGTTGTTTTCCTCTAGAGCACTCTGTTGTTTTCCTCTAGAGCGCTCTGTTGTTTTCCTCTAGAGCACTCTGTTGTTTTCCTCTAGAACGCTCTGTTGTTTTCCTCTAGAACACTCTGTTGTTTTCCTCTAGAGCACTCTGTTGTTTTCCTCTAGAACGCTCTGTTGTTTTCCTCTAGAGCACTCTGTTGCTTTTCCTCTAGAAAGCTCTGTTGTTTTCCTCTAGAGCACTCTGTTTTTTTTTCTCTAGAGTGCTCTGTTGTTTTCCTCTAGAGCACTCTGTTGTTTTTCCTCTAGAGCGCTCTGTTGTTTTCCTCTAGAGCACTCTGTTGTTTTCCTCTAGAACGCTCTGTTGTTTTCCTCTAGAGCACTCTGTTGTTTTCCTCTAGAGCGCTCTGTTGTTTTCCTCTAGAGCACTCTGTTGTTTTCCTCTAGAGCGCTCTGTTGCTTTTCCTCTAGAGTGCTCTGTTGTTTTCCTCTAGAGCGCTCTGTTGTTTTCCTCTAGAGCGCTCTGTTGTTTTTCCTCTAGAGCACTCTGTTGTTTTCCTCTAGAGCACTCTGTTGTTTTTCCTCTAGAGCGCTCTGTTGTTTTCCTCTAGAGCGCTCTGTTGTTTTCCTCTAGAGCACTCTGTTGTTTTCCTCTAGAACACTCTGTTGTTTTCCTCTAGAACACTCTGTTGTTTTCCTCAAGAGCACTCTGTTGTTTTCCTCTAGAACACTCTGTTGTTTTCCTCTAGAGCGCTCTGTTGTTTTCCTCTAGAAGACTCTGTTGTTTTCCTCTAGAGCGCTCTGTTGTTTTCCTCTAGAACGCTCTGTTGTTTTCCTCTAGAAGACTCTGTTGTTTTCCTCTAGAGCGCTCTGTTGTTTTCCTCTATAGCGCTCTGTTGTTTTCCTCTAGAGCGCTCTGTTGTTTTCCTCTAGAGCACTCTGTTGTCTTCCTCTAGAAGACTCTGTTGTTTTCCTCTAGAGCGCTCTGTTGTTTTCCTCTAGAGCGCTCTGTTGTTTTCCTCTAGAGCGCTCTGTTGTTTTCCTCTAGAACGCTCTGTTGTTTTCCTCTAGAACACTCTGTTGTTTTCCTCTAGAACACTCTGTTGTTTTCCTCTAGAGCGCTCTGTTGTTTTCCTCTAGAGCACTCTGTTAGTTGAGGTAGTGAACATACTCACTGCAAACTGTTCCATGTTGTTAAGTAATCAAACAGACAGGTGGATTGGGTTAGGTGGCTTCTGGTTGTTGTATAGACAATTTTGTCTGCATAATTCTGTCCAGTAAACAAGTCTGTAAAAATGGAATATGATAAATGCCTTTAGCTTGAGACTTTCTCTATGTTACATCATGTTCACAGCCGTTTAATTGGATTACAGCAAGCGTGGGTTTGGCACATTGGCTTTTCTGGCACTTCCTCTCCAGCACATCTTACCTCCTTTGTCTTTTCCATCTCTCGCCAATGGGTAAAGAGCCTGTCCAAGATTTACTTGAGTCTATTGCTCTATTGGCCATTCTCTTTTTTTCTTCCACCACCAGTCTTCATTGGTTTCTTTGCAGTTGTTACCATGGTGTCCATGCTGGGAATACTGAGCTAGCTTCTTCTTATAGCTAGTTGAAGCCCCATAGTTGTTGGTGCATGAAAATATTGTAGCTCTCGTGAGTGGTCTTGTGTCAGGTCCTGCAAAGCTACATATTGCTATGTCAGACGTTCCTAACCTATTGTGGTGGAAACGGAGGACCTGGCACAAGACCATTCTTCCTATCTCAAAATAATTTTACAGCTGGTAATCGTTACATAATGGTGCTTTAATTTTGCACTGCAGCTGTGAAGCTAATTGGGCTAATAATGAATAATACACATACTCACCTCAAACTGTGTAGTAGTGTGTGTCATGTAGTTAAGAAATGAAGTAGTTTGGCTTCTCACAGTGTTAATACATAGACTATTTTATCAGCACAACTTTGTCCAGTAAATGAGGCAGTAAAAACATAATCTGACATACGACTTTAGCAGAATAAGACTTTCTCTACTTTGCATCATGTTCAAAGCCGTCAGTTTAATTGGATTACAGCCAGCGTGGGGTTGGCACATCTCTATATAATGTGGTTCCTTGCTAACTGAGGTTACCTTATTACCTCATTGTGCCTGTTAGCCCTTAATGAAGACTGCTTGTAGTATCACTTTACTAAGACAATTAGAAATCAGGCCTTCCTAACTCAAGTCTATGATGCAGCCTAACATGCACCTACTATATAAGCGTCCCAGCTTAGGTGAATGAATGCTGAGGCTGAAAAAGTAGGAATAGATAAATGGATCAAATCAGGCTAGAAGACAATCCACCCATGAAACTGCAGCAAACTGTGTAAAACAGTGTGCTCTCTAATGGCAATGTAGTTGATTACATTAATGGTGAGGAAATTAATTATGTCATTACATAATTACTCGTAAATGCCTTTTAATAACAAGATCAGAGTACTGCCTCTAGACTTCTAGGGGTTAAATGGGGCATTTAGAATAGCTGGTGTGTCAAGGCCAGCATTGTGGAGCTTTCACTCAGCCAGATGGCCTGCTAGCTTTGTAAGCTAATGCTTCTCTAGGACAGAGCACTATCCAAGTCACTCATTGCTCTCCGTCAACAAATCTTAGTCTTCTTTACCCATCTGCAAGCCTCTAATTGACTTGCTAGTCTGGGCTTTCGTGGAAAGGACCGTTTTAGTCCTGCTAATCAAACAGGCACATTTCTTTAGCATCATTAGCTTCAATATTTTTAACACAGAGACCACGAAAAATGCTCTGATGACAACTTGTACGGCCATTTATCTGTAGCAACCCTAAAGCAATTAAGAGCCAATATGAGCCTCTTTGACTGCTTTTTCGTGCAAGCTGAGGCCAAAGGTCAAAATAATGTTGACTTGGATCGGAATTGGGAGGCCAAGTTACATCACTGCCTACATTCCAGTGGTGGACAGTAAGGAAGCAAAAGTATTTAGTTATTGTACTTAAGTAGTTTTTTGTTTATCTGTACTGAAGTATACAAAAAAAATAAAACTTCCTACATCTTACTACATTATGTGAAATCCACCAATCAGGATACAGCGGTCACTGTGTTTTGAGCTTGTTTTGACCTATTAGATAGAGCTGCATTCTAGCTATTCTAGACTTCAGTGTCAGACTAATCAATGACCTTTTATTAAAGACTGGTGGACCGAGAGTCACACTGGAGTCGCTTCACCTAAAGCGAGTTTATAAAGAGTCTAGTTCCAGAAATGCTAATAGGACATCAGAGTCATAATAATCATGCTACATACCCGTCATACTTACGTACATTTGAAGGTAAATACTTTAGTACTCTTACTCAAGTGGAGGTCTGAAGGGAGGAACTTCTACTTTCACTGGAGGAGCATTTTATCTTGGGTAGCTCTACTTTAACTCTAGTACATGGTTTGGGTACTTTGTCCACCTCTGCTATATTCATATTACCAAACTCAAGTGACTCAAATCTGTCAGATTTGATGTCTTAATGTGACTCAGATCTGATTTTTACAGTATTGTCTGGACACGTCAAATCTGATTTCTTCAAATCAGGTCTGAGGTTTTTTATATGTGTCCCTAGACTGGACATGTATCCAATTCATGGTCATGTGACATGATTGTAAAGGTTCAGATCAGATTGTGCTTTTTCTGTTTACTGCGCATGTGCAGCAAAAGCAAATGTAAAGTTATAGCCATTTGCATGTATATGATGCACATGCTTCACTTACTGATTTGGATGTGCACATATGGGATCATTTCAGGATTCAGATTTGAGCAATGAAGCTTGTAATGTGAGTGTAACCATTTACTGCACATTCCAGCTACAAATAATGTGAGCACTGAGCAATATTCTAGGTAATGTTAGTAATATGTAACATAAATGATATACTTATCTTCAAATAACGACCTTTATGATCAGTGTTATAGATTTAACCAGCTACTGTGTCCGTGGAAAAAGGCTTTGGTTCTTGCATCAGTCCCAAACATAATGTAAGTCAGCTCACCGGACAAAGAATTACTCACTCTCGCATCAAAGAATTGTGCAGTTGGGCCAGATTTGATGGATGCTTTCCCTGGCACAATTCTGAGAATTTCCTGTAGACTGGGATTGTTGCCACTGCTGGTAAACCTGTATGACCATACATTTCCATACACCTGCACATTCAACTACTTCCTTTACACTATGGCCTTTGGCATGGCCAAATACAATCACTCCATTTTACCAATCATTAACATCTGCTGTGAACCCACACATTTCCATACACATGTAGAGTCATCTACTTCCTTAAGACGAACATACAGGTCTACTGGCAGGGGTAGAAATCCCAGTCTCAGAATTGTACCAGGGAAGGCATCCACTAAATCTGGCCCAACTGTGCATTTATTTGATGGCAGAGTGACTGAACATTGATGTTGTCTACATCCAGAAACTTGTCCAGGACATGCCAAATCAAATTACAACCGGTATTTGTGCTTGTAGAAGTATTACATGCTATTAAATACGTTTATTGTTCATGTAAAAAGAAAGAAGAGTATTTTAAGCTTCATAATTTCCTTCTCCTTTGAATGTTTAGTCTTCTGTGTCACCCTGTATGAAGTCTGCTTACATTACGTAAAGAAACCTTTAATGGAAGAGTGAAAGACTAGGTGAAGTGTGAGGCTACAGATCTCTGATTATCTCTGCTCAATCTGGTCTACATGATAATCACTCTCAGCACACAGTATACCACTCCATTAATACCAGTGGATATATCCCTGGGGAAACATACGACTCTTAAAATGGTACCCATCTTAAATGATCTGAGTTGTATATTTCTAAGAAATGTAAACACATTTAAAAACATTTTTAGCATTGTTGATGTTATATTCTAAAAATAATATTTCAATTTAGTCTTATATTTCTATATAAGCAAAGCAAGTGTGAAGTTTTCTCAGCATATCAGTACTGAACTGTAGACAACCATGTTTACGGATGCAGTAAATAGAGATAAGGTTGAAGACTTTTGTAGTATTTCTTAGCTTATTATCATAAAAGTAGAAACAGTCTTAGTCTTTTTCTATTTAGAAAATAAATAATTACGGTATTAAAGGAGAAATGGAATTTTATTTGGTCTAAAACACTTTTAATTGGAAACATGTTTGATATCCCAAATGGGAGCTTCTGTGAAGCTTCTTAAACTTATCTTTAGATTTCATTAAGGTCAGGGGGAAATCTCTGGAATACTGTAGTCTTGTTAAGACCAGGGTTGATCTCTGTGACAGTTAGCCTTCCCCAGCTTTACCGAGGCCAGCTGGCATAGAGAAAAGCATGTTAGCTTAGGGGTTCATATCTCCAGCACAAGCAGTAAGAACTGAACTGACTGACTGATCAATCTGTCTTCTGGCATATGTAATTAATAGGGTGTCTGTTGGTAAGCTACAGGCAGGTTGTCAAAGTGGAAAATGATGCCATGCAGTGCCAAAGAAAGGGCTCTTTTGCTTTTAACAATAGCAGAACCATTTCTGGTGCCATACAGAACATTCTTTCCTACATTTCTTCAATGAACCATATACAGCATGTTTTCCATCATACATTCATAGTAATAATGGTTTTGTATAGAACCAGGAAAATGTTCTGGGTATTGTAGGAACACAGCAACACTTTTTTGAAACCATATAGAAAATTACTTTTAAAAGGTTCTCCAAAGAACTTTATTTAAATATGTGTTACTTTATACAGTCTTAGCTAAACAGCTCTAGGAGCAGCTAAAAAGATTATTTAGCCTGCAACAATAGCAAAACCAGTTTGGTGCTGTATAAAAACAAATTAAATAATAGTTTATGTAAAGAACCATATACAACACGGTTTCTATGACACACTCTTGGCAAATGGCAAAAAAAAAGTTTTTTGGCTTGGAACAATAGCAAATTCTTTTTGGTACTATATAGAACAATGTTTTAAAAATAGGGTTCTTTAAACAACCTAATACAATAAGTTTTCTGTTATGCAACCATATCAAAAAGTGTTCTGTACAGTAGAAAAACTGGGTTCTTTAGGTTATAACAATAGCTTAACTGCTTTTTTTTTTGCTGTGTAGGTTTATTTTAAAAGGGTTTTTAAAATAATGATTCACATAATGTTTTCCATCATATTCTCATATTCATATTTTAAAAAATGATTCTGTATAAGATCAAAAATGGTTATTTGGCTTGTAATAATAACAGAACACTTTCTGGGGCCAAATAGATCCATTTTAAGAAAAAGGTTAATAAAAGAGCCACTATGTTCTCCATCATACAATCTCAGCAAATACAGTTCTGTGTAGTATCAAAAATTCCAATTAGTAATCTATTTTACACTATAGACCCAAAAGGAAGCTTGGCATTGATGATGTTACTTTAAAAAAAAAAAAAAAAAAATGTTTCTATATAGGAACAGAAGATCCATGTATTGTTCCCTAAATATTTATTTTATAGATGGTCCTTTAAAGAACAGTGTTTGTACATCAGATTGTAAAGAACATTTTTAAGTTAAAAAATTCCATATAATGTAAAAGTTCAGCACCAGTTAAGGGTGAAGCATACATGCAGGCCAAGAACTAATTTTATTTTCATTAGCATAGAAAGTAGAGATACACAATTTTTAGTAAAAGTTTAGGCACTCCTGATCATATTACTACTTAGGTCATTTTTCAACTGCAAATCTCAAGTACGGCGTAGCTTACACAATTACTATTTATTTAATTAATTTAAAAGATTGGAAATAATATGCATTTTATTGACATTTCCAAGTTTTTGTGCTTATCCAGCAAATGGGCATTGGAATTAGTAGAAGTGTATTCTCTATAGTGGAACTTCATTCAATGTTTGACTTTTTAAGTGTATGGAATCTATACAGTATTGTGAGTATAGGGGGTTATTTATTACTGCATGTAACGTTTTCAAGTTTGCACATTTACAAAAAGAGCCTCAGTAAATAACCACTGATTGAAACCAAAAGTAGTTCTCCAATGGCAGCACTTAAAGGAACTCTTTCTGGAACCCTTATTTTTCAGGCTGTAGGGTCAATAGCCTATGTAAAATGAAACAAACTAATATCAATCTTATCTGTGGCAAACCCTAACCCATATTTATATTTGTTTAATTCCTTTATTTATCAAACTTTACATATGTCACAATATTAGGGGATCTGACAACAAGCATCCATTAGTCATTTGGCCTATCTGGCATTTAAAAAAAAACAAAGACAACTTTTATCACAGAGGAGTGCAAGTAAGTTTATGTTGCTCACTTTCTATGGAGCACTGTTATGGAACACTGAGCAGCATTTGGCGGCACTGACAGGAGAAAAAAAACACATCTTAATACATGTGTGTTTTCTTTGTTGTAAAAGGGATTAGGGGACACTTTCAGTGGGACGCCATTATCATTTAAACAAAAGATTTTTGAAAGAAAGTTTTGTCAGGGCTTCATTAGCGCTGGCCTCCCTCTGTGGCCGGACCATGGCCGCCGTTTAGAGCAATTACTCCAGCAGAGAACAACTGTCAATCATTCTTAAAGGGGAAGGATTCCAATTAATAAACCTCTTAAGTCTTTTCCTTTTACCTCCATTCTCTCGTGTGCTCAGTCGGTGTGCATGCTGTTGGGACGGCCCGGCCGTAAAGATCAGGACCTATCAGCCCTCACTGTTTGGGATGGGACGTTTTTGTGTGGTTTGGAGTGGTTTTTGTTCGCCATTGTGTCAGAACGTTCGTTAACAGTTTCTAACGGCCAAAGGAGGCGGCACTCCAGTAAAAAAAGTTGTGCTTGCTCTCTTCACCGTCATTAGTACGAAGACAGAGACTGGAGGAAGAGGCTGAAATGTGGATGGCCTAAGGAGTTGAAAAGGTATTACATGTTTTGGTTTTTCTGCTGTTGTTAGTTTTTAGTAAAATTGGAATTACTCATTACAATAGTCATTTACAATATAGAAAAAAAGTATTATGATACTATTTTACTGCCAATAAGCAAGTGAACAATTACTCTTCAGTTACCCCTCACTTGTTGTACGGTGATAAAAAGCTAAATTGATTGAATGGAATTGTGTACATTCTGAGTACCATCATGGAAACACCTGTTGATCAGTCTGAGAACTTTTCTATAGTTACAAACTATTGCACTACTACAAACTTTCTTGGTAGTCTAAACATGTACATAAATAATCATAGTAAAAGTATAAAAAAATCAAATAATAAGTAAATTGGGTATATAAAAAATAAAGACGTTTTGCCGTTATCATGTGTCAGTAGTAGACTTCAAACTTCAAAATTTCAACATTTGACTTTTTGAGATCAAAATCTGCCAAATGTTACTTAAGCCTCAGTGAGATGTCTCAATTTGAGTTTAGTTTTGAGGACTTCAAAAAAGTGGAAAAAATATTCATTTCAACATGCAGTTAATGTTCCAACCTGTTGATGCATTTTAAGACAAGGATATCTTAGTTTAGTTATGTTAGATATTATACAGCAATTATTATTATAAAAATGTATAATAGCTATAAAATAGATTACAGTAACACTAACTATATTCATACATAAAAATGCAGCATGTGATCTAGCTACTGTGGCCATCTTTACCACAGTTTCCAGATTAAACTTATTGTTATGTTCTATTAATATACTGCTCACAACTTCAAGTCATACACAGCTTCAAGGTAATTAGGTAAAGATTTTTAGCCTTGCTGACTGCTAAGCAATTTATGTATAGCCATTTATCAAAGTTTGAGCAATCACTCCTGAAATTATTAAAACCTGGTATTTGTGCTAGAAGTATGACCTGGCCAGCACCGAAGGGGCACTTACATCTATCTGTCCAAAACTGTTCAAATCTTCTTTAAAGATCTCTTATCAAAAGTCACAACAAATGACATGTTTTATCTGCAACAAAGCTCATAGGGACCGTGCTTGGACCCCTAGTATTGCCATTTGCAGTAATACTTAGGGATCCAAGCACTTCTAGGAAAGATGTTGTTTTAAGATTGTTTTGCAATTCCAAACTGTAACTCAAAGGGACATATACTTGGTCAACAGCAGTCTGTCCCACTACTCATACAAGCCGAGCCTGATTTGACAAGGAATATGTCTGGCTTACTTAATGTTACTTCTGACTGTTGAAAATAAAGTTCCTAAATGGATCCACAGTTCTAAATCAAACCTTGAATTGGTAGAGAGCCTTTACATTATGTGTTATGTTGCCTATACCTACATAAGGTCTTACACACGCGCAGGCTTTATTTTAAAAAATCATTTTTTAACAATCATCCATTAAAATGCTCTTTATGGAACCAAACATTATTGAGAGTGTTGGGTCACTGCTTAATTCATCCATTTTCCTCTTTTCTAACAGCAAAGAGAAGAAGCAAGCTTTGTGGTCAGTCCTCGGAGGATGGTTTCTTGTTGCACCTAGTCTGAATTCTCATCTAATTGCATTCTATAAGTATTGACTGAACCTTCACTGGATTCTGCTTTAAATAACTGACCACTGTCTGGACGTACGGTCCACTCTACTGTCTTGAAAAGCTGTGCCCGAAGACTGACTTCGAATGCATTTGTCTCTGGATACCATAAACATGGCGGACGATGGCTGCCTCTCGACGGACAACTACCATGACATGGGGAAAGGAGGGGGCTCAGGCGTTGGGGGCCGAGTCCACAGCATTGATGTCATTCTGGGCTTCAGTAAAGACCAGGACCCTCTTCTCAACCCTGTGGGACCTGTAGGGAGCCATAAAGTGGATGGAGTTGATCTAGGGGAACAGGGAAAGCAGGTGACCTCTGACCCTTATGCTCATCTGTCCAGTTTGTCGGACAATTCCCAGCAGCCTGCTTATCATGGTGAGAAATTATTTTAATTCAATCTTTAAAGTTAGCCTTATCCCTTAGCTAGTCATGTTAACGGTTGTATATGTGACTTCCATGTTTTTTTATTGTATGCCCGTATCTATGACATATGGTGTTATATGATATGAATTATTTTTATATGACCGTTTCTGGAGCTTGTTTTGCTCCTAAAAAGTAAACAGGCTGTTTTGTTGCTGTGCCTGTAGGATCGATATGTGTAAATGACCTCTTTTCTGACTGCACGTCCTGCAGTGTGTTCTTTAAGAAAGAAATCAAACCTGAACTCTGATTGTAACTTGGCGTAAAAGGAGCTAAACTGCTGTAGGCTGATATTTTGGATTTCCCATGATATGGGCCCATGAAAACTTTGTATACAGTAGTAACTATTCTTCAACTACTATGAATGTTATATTTAAGTTGTGCAGTTATGAGAGCAAAAATGTGGTTGAGCGGTAGGCCCATGTATGGGAACCATATCCTGTGTTTTGAGGGGTTAATTAGAAACACTTTAATGATGCCATTAAAGGATAAACTTATTTCTTAGGCTCTGAATAATAAATATATATATATATATATATTAGTTATGCAGTAAATATATACTATATCCACAACAGCTTACTCACTGATGACGTGCTGTTGAGCAAGGGCCAATTATCATGGAAACTTAAGCTTACCAGACATAATATTAGTCACCTGTGACGGAAATGTTCCTAATAGCGTGTCATACAAATAACAGCTGTGAATTAAGTTTATGGAATGTAGCCAATCAATGTTCGGCCAGTCAACAGATTATGCATTTGGACTTGGTGGATGCCCTCACTGGCAATATTCTGAGGAGAAGTTTCTGTAGACTGGGATTTGTCACACTGCTGGTAGACCCATATGACCGTATGCTTCCATAGACCTGCAAATTCAGCTACTTCCTTCACCAAAAATAATCACTCTATTTAGCCAGTCATTAGCATCTGCTTTGGAGCCGTTTTCCACACATGGAACGAGACATTCCCTGCACTGTAGCACCTCTTCTCAATCTATGGATCCCGTCACACAGGCCACAGGTATTTATAGCCTGATGATCTCATGCAGCCCATTTGCAGGAGGCTGAATTTACTACCACCTTAAACACATAGGGTGACTGATTTTTTGGCCGGTGAGCTTAGTTACTACCTAACTGTATAACTGCCATTAATTGAGTAGAACTTGAGGCTTGATCCTGGTTGGAACTCTGCCCTAGTACCATTACATTTATTGAAATACTATGCATAACAAACTATTTATGTTGAAGTGAGCTCAGTTACAAATTGACTGCCTTTACATTCACTAAATCTTACACAAAACAAACAACTACAACAGAGCAGATCTCTTCTGAGATGCATCGCCACACAATGTTATGTAATTCTTAATGAGAGGCTGTAACGGACTGTAATGCTGTGCTGACGTTAACAGGGGTTCTCAGAGGCTGACTCCTACAGATTTAAATGTTGAGGTCTAATTTAGATATGGGCTAATCCACAAAAAGGACAAACATCACGGTAAAGCGGCCACTATAAGACTTTTTACATGTCATGTCAGTATTTGCCTACAGCAGTAAGCTTATAAGCAGGGCATAGGCACGTATAGATAAGCACAGTTGAGGGTTTCACTGAGGGTTCTACTTAAGGATGTGGATTTGCATTCATCTTAACAATGCTAAAAATAAAGTGTTGAGTCATTTAGCAGTATTATCCAGAACATTCCACATAAAGTGAGATTCTGGTTGACCTTGACAGCATAAATGTACAGCACTGAAAACTTATTTTTGTAACTAAACAACCTGTAAATATTGTTGCATAATGTACAATAGGGCTATATGGACATGCAATGACTAAAGTAGTGGCAGTAATGGTACAGATTTTATTGTTTTATTTGTTTTTTGTTTTTATTTGTTTGTTTATTTGTTTATTGATTTATTACATGGTTTGATCATTATCTGACAATTCCTATAGAAAATTCTTAACATGCCTAGCCAGTTCTATCACTGGTGGCCTAAAAAGCCATTTAAGAGTTAAGGAGTTAATTACAACCTGGGAATTGTCTAAATGTAAATTTCCAATTTTATTACATACCAATAATATGTAATTTTATATATATATATATTCTTTATTATTATTTTGTCAAAAATAAAGTAACTGTAATGTAGCATATGCAGAAAAATGCACTCAACTGTTGGCAGCAGAGGTCACTTTTACTTTATTAATAAAATACGTGATTTGGCCTGGAAAGCTCAAGCATTTCAGTACAACTGTATACATATATAGTCTTAGCCACAAAAGGTTTACAAAATAAATACAAGAAATGCAGACATGTGTAACCTTTTTTTAAGTAATGGATTTTAGTTAAAAAAAAACAGAGATTTGGTTCCAGATTTCTCCTTGTTGCCCCCAACCTATAGTATCCCATACATTCCATCACCACTACTCCTGATGCAAATGGATGAATAACTCAAACAAGCTGAATAATAAGTATAAGCAACAGGTTTCCTTAAGAGAAGTGTGAAAATGGTTAAATAAAAACACTGACATACATCATTCTAATACGTGTTTACGTTGGAACAAAAGTTGGATGATAACTTTACAGAAGAGGGAAAACATATTACTGTTAATGTAAGTCAATTCAAGCTGATTTTTGGCAATATTTTTGAAAAAATCATGTAAAAAATGTAAAACAGGTTTGGTTCCAACAGCAGTATGATTTATATGTGCATATTGCACAGAACTATATATGATAGCTCTGTATACTCTTTTGGAGGCTTATAGATTTGCAGGTTTGTTGTCACAGGACAGTTATATTATGTCATTCATATAACCTGCAGGAAACTGTAAACTAAACAGCCCTAGCATTAAGAAATCGTTTATTGAGCACATTACTTGTTCTATCATGACAGATGCCAAAGAACAATGGGGTGTTTTTTTGTGAGGTTCTAACATATTTTCCTAAAGATTTGCATGCTGTACACCATGAGATTAATGAAAAATAAAATAGCCTTACTTTAAAATTTTGTTCATCACCACCATATTTCACTACTGTGAAAAAGTGTGTAGTAGATCATTACTATTACCAAAGCATGTTTAATTACAAAACACCTGGAAAACATGAGCATTTACTAAAATACATAGTCGACTTTGACACAGCTCCCATAAGAACAGCTAACCAACCAAATGACAGCACTGGAAAGACTAAAGCGCTGGAAACACACTGTGGCAGTAATCCCAGACCAACCTTATGGAGACTTACACCTGCCCCTACTGAAGCTGCAGCGCTGCGAACAGCAAGACGTTTAACGCTGGTGCACACTTACACTGAACCAATGATCTGATGATAATCTAGCCTAACTTAATTAGATTCATTTGCGATCGGCCCCCACCACAACATGTGGCTCGCTTCGCTCCTTATCTGTTTCTCTGAAATGAAAATCTCTGCTTTTGCCAAGCAGGCCCCACCTTCATAGAGACAAAGAGGCGGAGTGAGGTTTTAAGGCGGTTGGATTAGCAGCCGAGGCCACATGAGGCCTCGCAGGTTTAACAGGTGACATCTGTTTGCCTGTTTAGGGATTACTGAGGGGAACTGCACTGAGCGAGAGATGTGATGGAACACACCAGTGTCTTGTTGCACGGTGGACTTTGTGATGATGTGATGTTTATACGGTGATTTAAAAATTCCTCACACTTAGAGTTCCTTCCCATTTCATCCCACTTGGGGTATGGTGACCTGTGGTCCAAATATAAGGAAACACTGCATCCCGCAGCCTCATCAGCTGGACATAATTTAGCAGAATTACATTTTTACCAGACAGAATTTAAGTTTAAACTTTGTGTGTTATCATTCATGAAAGTCCTCATGCTACAGTCAGTTCATGCACCCTTTGTGTAACTGTAACTGCCCACCCTGTTTAGTTCTTTTCACCTTCAAGAAGCAACTTCAAAACAAAAAAACTCACTCCTAAGACCACCAAGTTGGAAAACTTAGAATGTTTATGTTGATTATGAGGGTTCCATACTGCAGGAACCATATACAATCATCATCAAACGAACAATTGCACCCAGAAGGAAGTGTGGGATTTCAGTACTATTGGGAAGGAAGATAAAGGTCACCAGGAACAATAAATGCTGATGGATTTAGACTGATATGGGTAATATTTACTGAGCTACACATACAGAAGTAGTGTCTCTCAGTATGGCTACTACAACAGCATGGAGCTGTCGAGTTTCTAATGGTGTCCTGTGATAATCCATTCCAAGCAGCTTGAATATTCTCACACAGCTCCTGCTGATTTTGCGGTAGGGATAGTGGTAGAGTAACACCAGTCCTTCTGGACATGTGACGCGTGACAACAAACCGTTTATCTCAGTGCTGACCACGGTGCTTTCACATGGTCGTACCCACCAAGACTAAAGCAGGACTTACCTCTGAAAATAACCTGCTGCCATTCTGAGTCACTTCATGACAGTCTAGCGACATCTTTGGCGACATGGGCGTGGTGTTAAGGGCAGTTGTCGCAGCAGTCTGCGTGCATGTAGTCCTGTGCAGCTGTCTGTCAATGGTGCTGGCACTGTAAGACTGACTCATGGAGGGCATCACTGCTCGCTGAAGGTTCATGTGTAGTGGAGCATCAGGCTTAAATCATCAACATGTCTCACATGTACCCACCAAGTTTCATTCCTGTTGGTTGCAACTATTTGTGCAACTCTTCTTTTGATGATGAGTGTACGCTTATGCCACTACAACTAAAGAACTTATGAGATCATGCTCATTGAGAATGAGCAACTGCTCTGTTTTGAAAAGACCTGATCTTATTTCCTTTCTGCCCAGACACAGGACTCTTCTCCAGCGATAAGTGTGAAGGCGACCTTGGAGATCTTCACCGTGGTGGTGTGGAAAGTGACAGCAGATCTCCTGAACCACCTGAAGAAGACCAACCCAAGAAGAAACACCGGCGCAACCGAACCACCTTTACCACCTACCAACTGCATGAGCTGGAGCGCGCGTTTGAGAAATCCCACTACCCTGATGTTTACAGTCGTGAGGAGTTGGCCATGAAAGTTAATCTCCCAGAAGTACGAGTGCAGGTAGGCTTGAAATAATATTAATTGGTTAAGGGGAGAGAGAATAGCTGCATGTGTGAGGCTTGAACAGAACCGATAGCTCCAGGTAATGGTGTTGAGACTGTAGAGATAATGTGTTAATGGGAAGACTATTGAGTAGTGTAAACAGTGAGGCCGTGCTCTAGAAGATTTGTTTATTTGACAGTTTAAGGCTCCCTGAGGCCTCTAATCCAGAGGCTTTGGAGCTTTCCTCTCCATCCTGTTAGTAATTTAAAGTCAGGACCACTCCTTTAATCTTTAGGAAGCACCACACAGTGGAAATCTTCACTGCACCTTTGAAGATAAAAGGTGCTCTAAAATTGTTCATGAGATGTGTGTGAGGAACCATTGTAGCTGGTCCTATAGTCGCTAGTCTACTGGGACAATGAAAATCAATTTTGGAAAATTCTGAAATACTTCAATCAAACAAAATATGTTTTCCTCGGTGTGAAAGGTTGAAAGCAATTATGGGTAATGTGAAGGGAGGAGAAGCTTAGAAAAACCCAAGAACCTCCACATAATGATCCATACCAGGTTTCCCTTAAACCGTGTATCTCCTTATGGATCTATTCTTAGGTGTGGTTCCAGAACCGACGTGCAAAATGGCGACGCCAGGAGAAGATGGATACCAGCAGCATGAAACTCCATGACTCGCCCATGCTGTCCTTCAACCGGCCTCCGATGCCCTCCAACGTGGGGCCCATGAGCAACACCTTGCCTTTAGATCCTTGGTTGTCATCGCCACTTTCTAGTGCCACTCCCATGCACAGCATCCCAGGTTTCATGGGTCCAGGCCAAAGCATGCAGCCTGCTTACCCCAGCCACCCAGGATTCCTCAACTCATCTCCAGGCATGGTCCAGGGCATGCAACCCATGCCTCCTCCACCGTATCAGTGCCCGCCAGCATTCAACGACAAATACCCGCTAGAGGATGTGGATCGCAGTTCCAGCATCGCAGCTCTGAGAATGAAGGCCAAGGAACACATCCAGTCAATGGACAAAACCTGGCAACCCATGTGATGCAAGGGTGGGACTGTGAGATTGGAACAAGTAAACAGTGGAAAGAGTCAAATCATCAGTAAGAACTGTGCATGGAAAAAAGATATGATCGGCGCCGGATGCGGGAGATCTTTCATGGAACTTCATTCTGAGGCACCAGGCAACATTGAGAGCATATGGGCATCTTGACGAACTCAGTTTTTGTTTTTTGAAGCTCATCAACAAGGACTAAAGTGTTACCTGTCACTGTTAGAGTAGCAGTATTTTGGTTTAAATGAGTTTGTACCGTCTGAACCTCCAGTGTTCAGAAACTGGATATCCAGCAGAGGTTCTATTAAACTTCAAGTACTTCACACTGTATGTTCAAGTTACATTAGGAGTCTTGCTCAAGGACAGCATGGTATGCTTGCCCAGGCAGATGGTCAAAGTTCAGTCTGCCACATAGAGGGCAGCAGCATTACCCCCTGTGGCTATACCAACATCTGCATTCGGAAAATGATAGAAACGTCCACAAGTGGGTGTGACATTATTTGAAGTTATGAAATGTACACTTTAATGTAATGATGTTAAAAGCTATGATGTGTCGGTTCAGCCCACGTTGGCTGTCTCGGTTGTGCATGGGTGAGCAGTGAAGAAAAGCCTTGAGGTATCCTACCTCAACAGACACTTTGAATTTCTAAGAAACAAGGAATTCTGGGAACCCATCCTACAGTTGTTGAGCTCCTTTTCTGAGCTCATTGTCTTCTTCAGTTACTGCCAGGAACCTTTACCCATCTGGAAGCTCATGGGATCAGGTATCAGGTCTGGCAAGGCGGCTAAATTGGGCAGACTTAACACCTCCTCAGCTGCATTTATACAGGTTAATGCTCGTCCTCAAGTAACTATCAGGTGTCCCTCTTGGCTAGCATCGTGCATATGGCCATTTATGTTGTTATTCTTGTCCAAACCTTTTCAAATCACTATGGATCTATTTGGCTAACTAAAGCTACGACTGGGAAAACTGCATTATATCAGTCATCTTACTCAAAATAACCATTTCCTGTCTTTTATCTGCACTCTTCGTCCATTTTATCAGCTCCACGTACCATAAAGGTACACAGTGTAGTTCTACATGTGTTCTACTGAAGTGTTTAAACACGGTGTCCACTCACTGTCCATTCTATTAGATGCTCCTACCTTGCTGGTCCACCTGTAGATGTATAGTCAGAGATGACACTGCACTTGTTACTGCACAGTTTGTGTTAGTCATCCTCTAGGCCATAGTCACGACTAATAGACGTCAGTGCTGTGTACTGGCCATAAGACTTTACATCTCCAAGTTCTCCAAGAAAAGAGTTAACTCCTGTAGTTTCCTCAGATCCTCATTTTACTCACCCAAAGGTAAATTCCAATTAAGTCAGAGATGATACTGCACCTGTTGCTGCACAGTTTGTATTAGTCATCCTCTAGTCCTTCATCAGTGGTTACAGAACCCTGCTCCTAGGACGCTGTTGGCTGGATAATGTTGGTTGGTGGATTATTCTCAGTCCTGCGGTGATACTGAGCTGTTTAAACACCCCAGCAGCACTGCTGTGTCTGATCCACTCACACCAGCACAACACACCCTAACACACCACCACCACAGCAGTGTCACTGCAGGGCTGAGAACGATCTACCACCCAAATAATACCTGCTCTGTGGTGGTCCGTTGGGGGTCCTGACCATTGAATAACAAGGTGAAAGAGTGGGGTAAGAGCAGAGCGTACCTACAAAGTGCACCTGTATGGGAAACAGAGCTGATAAAATGAACAGTAAGTGGAGATACAAGGAGGTGGTTAATAAGGATATAGCTGATGAGTGCATATGGTAAAACATTACTATATGGCATTACATAAGGCTACATGTCACCTTTACAACTTACACAAGAAAGCTTAAAGGTTTATAAGGGCAGCCATTCTGTGTACTACTTTAGTATGACATGGAAACCAGTGGAGAATTCCGTGCAACAGATGAATTGATCTGTACATAAAATCAAGCCTTCCAGTCCCTCATTTACATTTCATTTAGATGTCCGAATTCATCCAGACTTTTCCAATAAGATGGCAAAATATAGTAGCTTGTGAACCAACATAACAATTTTTTTGTGAAAGGTTAATGATGACCGCAGTGAAAAAGTAAATAACTAGCTTATCATACATCATAGTGACAAAACTTCAGTGCTGTGGATGGTTTAAATTAATGGGAACACGAAAATGCTCACTTCTGATCATCAAGCCTTTTAAGATATATAATAACATAAGCATTATGTCACTATACAACATTTCTTCTACATGTCTGTCTACGCTGTTGTCGTTTTTCAGGCTTTGACATAATATGAGAACACTTGTTGCCCTCTATATTGAGTGTAATCTTCCAGAAGGAAGGACAAAAGGCAAAATTATTGAGGTTGTACTCCAACAAAAGTGATGCACACACATGGTACATTATACATGGTTCAAAATCTATATCACCTAATATGGATATGTTATGTCAACTCAATATCAAAGCTGGCAGATGCAAGCTTTATGACAAACAATGCCTTTTAGTGTGATGAAAGGCTCATGTAAGAGTCATGCAGCTTTATTAAGACAGCCAGGCAGTAACGTTGGGTGTCCTCTGCATGAAACAGTGACCGTTTTAAGCCTGGAGGCAAACCAAGCCAGGCCCTACATGTTACTTGTATGTTCCACTTCACAAAAATATATTTTAGACTAAAAGCAAATCTTACAACTATGCTCAAGCTATGTTGGACACATCTGGCATCATATTCCTAACCATTTCATGTGATGTCTTTCTGTGAGGGAGCCTTTAGAAGCATTCATGTCTTCAGACGTCTGGTTCCCATCACCAGCACTGTGAACAATTGTGTTGGTGCATTGAACATCAAATCACACCTCTCAGAAAAGCTTCATTGAACAAACATCCTTTAAAGAGTACTGAAATAGGTTCCTCAGCCCTTAATGGCACTTCTACTGTATCACTGCGGTCTAAAGCCCCCGAAACGAAAAGGTGTGGATTGTGCATGTCATGCTGTGATGAGTAACCAAAGCTGCTGTTGAAGCACTGACTGAACTGTGTTTGGAAATTTTTTTACTTGGGCCACCAGAACTTGTTGACGAGAATGAGGTCATTAACCAATTGTGTAGCTGTCATAGTGAGTGCGTGTGGAGACGCGGAAAGAGAGTCGCTTAGTGTGACACCCCCCACGGTTCATTCATGGCTCTGCATTATTGATCGCCTCTCTTTGTTCCAAACTCTAAATCGAACAGACATAGTCCCGACTAATAGACATCAGTGCTGTGTACTGGCCATAAGACTTTGCAAGTTCTCCAGGCAAAGAGTTAACTCCTGTAGTTTCCTCAGATCCTCATTTCACTCACCCAAAGGTAAATTCCAATTATGTAAAAAATGATCCAAAAATAAAAAAAACATCTGAATAAGTAGTTTAATGTAAAAAGCTCCAGTTTGCATTGTTCACAGTGGTGGCAAAAGAAAGCAAACAGTTTTAATGCATCTAAAAGCTTTTATACAGTTATCACAAGACAATAGTCATAAATGCACTACCTGGTGCCCAAGATATTGGTTTTGGATCATTCTGACAAACATTTTACAAAATCTAGCAAAATCCAATCATGGCAGAGAGATAGATGAAGGAAAGTTGTCCCCAAAGGAAGGTTCAGATCTTCCTCTGCTTCATCCTTACTATATACTATATGCTATATAAAAAGATGTGTGGGTTGACTGCTGGTTTTGATGGTTAAATAAATTAGTTCATAATGGGTTCTTATCATCTGTAAGTTTCCCTACAATGAAACATTTCACATAAACCTACTCTGAATGACTTTCTTTACATCTAAACTATTAAATTATGCAGTAACTTTGACATAACAGTGCTATTTTCACTATAACGTAGTGGAATCCGATGATAAAAAATTGAGGCTAAGCAAAATGCTCAGGTGATGATCAAACATGTAATTTGACTGAACAGATGCTATCGAAGATGCTAAGGAACGTCATGAGGGGAGCACATCTGAATGGATTTTTACACTTTTATAACAACACAGCAGAAACATGGCGCAAAATCTTCTTTCTATCAGGTAACTGTGTAATAGAAATGTATGTAATTCAATTTTGTATCATGCTGTACGTTTTTCAAGCTTATTTTTATGGCCAATAATAACTGTACCATGGCAGATGTTCTTCCCATGAATGCACACTTGATGGTTTCGGTGAAGAAGCAATGATGAAGCCAAAGATTATAGTTTAATGTGTAAAAATGTGAAAATGTAGACGTTAGCTCTTTGGATCCATCAGTTATATAATATCATAAGGTTTTGTTTATTATAACTATATTGGTTATTTTGTCATACTTTGTCTTTAGGTACATTGTAAGATAAATGTTGTGAATATTTTGCACTAACAACTGCAATAAAGATAGTTTGTTCAACTTTGACTGTGTCATTGCACAGTCCTGTGCAAAAGCCAAGAGAACTCTCCTCATTTGTTTAATGTCCAGTAAAAATGTACCATTTACTGCAAGTTATTTGCTTTTAGGAGATATTTCTGAGGAGATGCATCTTCTATATATTCTCAACACAGAATACAGAGATCCGCCAAGCCAGACTTGGAAGACCATCGAAATGGTCACTATTGGATAAACAGTACAGTTTTGAGAGAGAAAAGAATATCAGCCTCCACCCTTTATCTGTCCATTCTTCTACAGCAAGAAGACAACTCACCAATATGGGTTGAAAATGATGTGTTGCTGTCAAGCAGCACTTACTAAAAAACCATAGAGATTTCTTTCACCCAACAGGAACAGAAGCTGTAATAAAGGTAAAGGACGGACACACTAAATACTGTAAAATCAGAAATTATATTCAGTTGTGGAGGTCATTTATTTGTGGAGGTTCATATATATGTATATATAAAATCTATTTGAAAACTACACCTAACCTTGGACACTATTAAAATCTTGCATTGGATCTGAATTTAATTTAATTTGATCAATGAATCTTAAATAAAAACAGATCGGTACAGAAGCAGCTTAATTGTTTAAAGGCCTCATCTATTAAACCTAGCTATCTAAAAGCCCCACCCCCTCAGAACCTCATTAGGAGCTCTGTATGTAGTGGCCCTGACCGGGGTGAGTGTGCAGTGACCTGTCCTTGCCTTCCCCCTCCTCGGTAAGGCTTGCTGGTTAATGGCGCAGCGCCAGGCCGTTAGGGAGATGAGCCTCCACTCCATCAGCCCTCCCCAGGGGAGACAGGAGGGCGGGAGGGCCCAAATTGCCCTCAGGTCTGGCTGAAAGTTCCCCTTCACTGCATGCTGTTTCCGCAGCCGTGCTGAAAAAGGCATATGGCTCTCAGATAAATCCGATGCAAAGAGGGTTGAAGAATGCACAAGTTACAGACTGCAACAGAACACCCATTTCAAATATTACACAACTGGATTTTGAATTTTCAAAAGTTAGCAAAATTAAGTATCTGATTTAGTATAGTAGCTGTGTAGTATAGTATAGTGTAACTGATCAGTCAAGACGTGTTTTGTGTTTTAACTTTCTTTAGCTTTGCACTGCAGCTACAAAGCTAATGCATCCAATGAGCAGTCTCCTTCATTTTTCATGTATGCCATTCCACTCCTTGAGGTCTTATTTGGTTTTACATACCAAAAAAACAAACCAAAAAAAGTTTTGCATGGCCATGATATAGTCTTTCGAACAGGCTTTTTTTTTTTAGTTAATGTGCCTTTAAGACTGAGCTGGTTCTGATTGGCTGCCCTGTAGTATGCCTCAAAAAGCAGCCCAGGCTTTAACATTCTTTATAACTTCTGTGTGAAGTTCTGTGGGTGGAGCTTAACTACTGTAGGATGAATAGGTAGATCTACAGGGGTTGGACAATGAAACTGAAACACCTGTCATTTTAGTGTGGGAGGTCTCATGGCTAAATTGGACCAGCCTGGTGGCCAATCTTCATTAATTGCACATTGCACCAGTAAGAGCAGAGTGTGAAGGTTCAGTTAGCAGGTAAGAGCACAGTTCTGCTCAAAATACTGCAATGCACACAACATTATGGGAGACATACCAGAGTTCAAAAGAGGACAAACTGTTGGTGCACGTCTTGCTGGCGCATCTGTGACCAAGACAGCAAGTCTTTGTGATGTATCAAGAGCCACGGTATGCAGGGTAATGTCAGCATACCACCAAGAAGGACGAACCACATCCAACAGGATTAACTGTGGACGCAAGAGGAAGCTGTCTGAAAGGGATGTTCAGGTTGTAACCCGGATTGTATCCAAAAAACATAAAACCACGGCTGCCCAAATGACGCTGTATTGGCCGCAAAGGGAGGCCCTACACCATACTAATAAATGATTGTGGTCTAAAACCAGGTGTTGCAGTTTTATTGTCCAACTCCTGTAGTTAGATATGTGTTTTGTGTAGTTTTCATAGATGACCTGGATGTACAGGTGTGTAAGGGGCAAGTTTCCATTTTAACCATCATTTATTCAAAAATGAAAATAAGAAAAAAATGGATTTCCCATGATACAAGCTCTCGAAGTAATCTCAAACAGACTTGTTGTCGCTAGTGTCTGGCACTGAAACCTCATATGAACTTGCACTTTAGTTCATTTTTGAGCTGACTACATGTGCAGAAGTTATTAGGTCTCCTCTGAAGGCGCTAAGGGTTTGCTAATGCTAATATGTCTGTGGCAAATATCAAATGTAAATGTTTAACCAAGAAATGCACCTTAGCATTAAAGGAGCAATGTGTAAAATGAAGCAACTTGCTAAATGCAGTACATATCACCAGTAAGCTGTGGTGACCCCCACTATTATAAGAAACAAGGAACACACCGTTGCAGCAATAACATGTTTACATGCTAGTCTAGAAGAAAAGTCGTGAGCTCAGCAACAAACTTCATCCATTTAACTGAAGGACTTACTCCAGTCATGGTTTATAATGGTGTAAGGGGAAATTCAGTAAATTCAATTTTCAGTCAAATCATTGCATTAAAGCTAAGGCTGGGCAAGGTTTTATAGATTTCTATATGATATGATAAATAATATAATATGATTAATATCACTATACAAAGTTATCTGCACATCTATCACAGTGTGGGGCAGCTCAGCCACCAAACCTGATACTCACAGACTGAGGCGCATCTTCAGGTCTGCAGAAAAGACCATTGGAGTTGAACTACCACACTTTTAGATCTGCGCACTTCCGGAAATAGGAAGCGTGGGGAGAAGACCATCACCTGTTCCTACGTCTTCCCTCAGCAACCAAGACAACCAGGCTACAGAGTAGCTTCTTCCCACATGCCATTACACTCATGAACAGCTGACCACTGCAATGCACATTATGATCCTTATGATGACACATTCAACTCATATTCAGGACGCTTTTCTCACGCCCTGTTCCTGCTGTACCGCGCTTTTCATTTATCTGACTCCATCCTCTGAAATTACTGTTTTAGACTGGTTCTTCTTCTTGTATTGCATTTTAGAAGCTGTAATATATATATATATATATATATATATATACATACATATATACACACAACTTCACACAATGTAAGATTTACAGGTATGTAAGGCATGTAAGACAAAAGCTTGATTCTGATTCTGATTCAAAGCTATTACCAACACTGCCAGTACAGGATAGACTGAGGCTTGTCATCGCAGTTTGCGTCAGTTCCCCTTGATCGAGACTCGGACTAAGGTCAAGACCAGAGTGGTGACTTGAGGGAGGCTGACCACTGGGGCTTACTATGATGTAAGAGTAGCAAGCATTTCATTCCCAAACAAACAAACCTATTAGCATTACCAACCCCTTAATGAGCGCAGTGCGTTAAGGCCTTTTAATGTGGTGATCACTGAGAACTAATGTAGCAATTTAGAGGCTCGTATTAACATGTGGGATCATGGGGATGTTCATGATTATGAATGAAACTGAATGATATGGCTGTTTCCATGGATTAAAGCTAAAAGGCCCATATCCTGGAATCCTCAATTTTCAGATCTAGGTCCTACATGCACATTCATGTATCCCTCCCCCAACAATACAGTAAAATAAACTGATTATTGTTTTACACCAAAACTTTATAACTAAACTACTGTACATAAATATATCAGATGTCAGGCAGTGCATTCATAACCACACAACAGTGATTGAGTTGCATTCAGACCTTAAACCCTGTTTCTCATTGTCACTCTCAGTCTAACAGTTATTCTATTCAATATTGCGTATGATTGTAAATCCTTATTTTTTGTGTTTATCTTGCTATCTGGTGTCGACCTGAGGGGTTCCCCTTTTGAGTCTTGAGGGTTCTTCCTCTTGCTCTAAGGGAGTTGGCATTGGCTTGCTCACTGGGGGCTTGGACCCCGATTCTCTGTAAAGTTGCTTTGTGACAACATCTGCTGTAAAGGGCGTTACTCAAAACAACTTGACTTGACTTGCCCCTTTCATAACCAAAGTCCAAATGCTGTATGAAAAAACATTGTACTATATAGTACATAAGTATTGTGGTGCCACAACCAGTCTTATGGACTGGGAGTGTGGAGAATCTAATGTTTCAGATGCTGTCATTTACAAGTTTAGGCTGTGCACATCTTGGATCTGATTAATCACTTATCATTAATGGACTAGCTTGTTGGAAGTGTTTACCCTCCTCACGTTGTGTTTGTTGTTGGCCCCTCGTTTCTTCCCCCTCTGTGTGTGTTCAGTTCTTTTCCTGATCATTCCAATAAAGAGCTTGTCCTGGAGTTGTCTTCTGAGCTAAAGCTACAGTATCATATATTTAGTTATCATGACACAAAATGTGCTCCACAGTACACACTCTTATTCAAACTGTACCTCATGAATATGAGCTCAGTCTCCCACTTCAGAAAGACGTGGGCCTGTAAATCGTGCTCTGGTTTTCTCAGTCTTCCTCCTGCAGGCGCTGGAAAAGACTAAAGCTTTATTTATTTTTCTCACTCGGATGGAGGTCTGATAATAATGAATTTATTGTGAGCGGTCTTTTGATCGCCTGGCTGTGGAGGGGGCTGTAGTTAACTCGCTGATTAGGAGGACATGTCTTATGGTGGGAATAATACGGGAACTGAGCGGAAGTAATCGGGTTTGATTTTAGCAGCTTCCTAACATGACATCATCAGCGATCAGTTTGGGCTGATATGTTGGTTCCTATTGGAGCAGTATTCTCAGAGAGACTCAGTGGAGGAAGATCTGACTCTTACCCAACTGATATAACTAACAAGGTTAGAGAAGTGTCATATGAACTTATACAAAAATGATCTAAAGTGTTCAAAATGACTATATATAATTAAAACATAATATTGACAGGTATTCTAGACCAGCATAGAGATAAATGTACCCATGTACATATTATGGCCTCTGCCATGGGGTTCACTGCTGTGAGGAGTTTAGGAGGTATGGTGATACAAAGTGGTTGATTGGTGCAGTTCAACAGATAACACCACTACCCGCCAAGGAGACACCACGACTGGGTTTCAAATTCCAGTCTGGGTGACTACGCTGTGCTACACCAATAAGAGTCCTTGGGCAAGACTCCTAACACTACATTGGCCTCCCTGTAATATGATTAACCTTGTAAGTCGCTCTGGATAAGAGCGTCAGCTAAATGCCATAAATGTACAAAATGGTTGTTGATGTGTTGCTGTTTATAGTTTTGTTAGGTTAGTTTGTTAAAGTGGAAGAATGAGGAATGAGCACTGGGCTGGGGTTGCCAGGTAATGGTTTACTTTCTCTATGTCTGTGTATTAATCTCTAGGTACCAGCACTGGCCCCTGTTCGGGCAGTGTCTGAGCTCATGGTGAGTTTAGGCTCTAAACTTCCTACTAGCTGGAATATTATCCAACGGAACACTAAGCACGGTTGTAAGTCGCTCTGGATAAGAGCGTCTGCTAAATGCCTTAAATGTAAATGTAAATGGAAGAGGGTGGTCTTTATAAAGTACAAGTGTCGACCTCACATGCCCTCACACAGCAGTCCTCCCCGGTGCTTTGTGTTTGGGTTACTGCTGGACTTTTTGCTACCTGTTGCCTGTTTTCTATGTCTTCTTCTATGCTGATGCTACATTGTGTCAGAAGTAGGATGTGCTCACTAAGCTCAAAGAAGTCAAATGGTTCAACAAATTCAAATGCAGATGGTGAAGAAACATAGCTGGAGGAAAGGGGTATCAAGTACTGCACCTGTCCCTTCCCTAACAAGTTCATGCCATGATAGAGGCGTCTGGTTGGTCAAGACTGCAAAAGAAGTCCAACTGCAGCCCAAGGACAGAGAGGCGGGCAAGGATGCCTGGGAGCCATACTCCACGCAGCTGTAAATGGTCATCCTGCATTGATGACAGGGTAAGCACTATAAGTGATTGAGGATCTCTACTGAAATAACATGAGGACCTAGTGGCGTTGACAATGGCCCTCAGGCAAACCGCTTAATACCGGTGCCAGTGACATGGTCAGCCAGGTGGCTGCTCCCTGAGAGAAAGAAGCTAAAGAGAGAGTGAAAAGGTGTGATTCTGTATACATAGCATTAGAGAAGGCTGTGCAGGAGGAGTTAGCAATGGACCATCATAGTCATAGCTAATGCTAGCGCAACACACATCAGTGTCACTCCAGTGCTCAGAATGATCCACTACCCAAATAACAACCGCCCTCTGGTGGTTTGTGAGGGTCATGACAAATGAAGAACAGGGTGAAAGGGGGACAGCAAAGTGGAATAGAAAAATGGACAATGAGTGAAGATAGGAGGAGTTGAATTTGATGAAGAGGATGCTCTAGGTATATTGCCACATGTATGATTTAGTTACTATTAGGTTTGGATTTGAGGGAAAGAACAATTTGTACTAGTATGAGGTAGATTTCAACACAAGTTCATTTCATTTAGCAGAATAAAATTATAACTACAATAAAATGTTAGTAATTATTGCATGTTTAATGTATTACAATTCACATGTACCCCATGTGTGTACAGCTTCCTCTTAATGTAGCAATTCATTTTATATCTGAACTTCAAATTAGGTATAAACTGAACTAATAAGTATAAGTACAGATGGACAGTACAGTGCTAAACATGATGGCGCCCCATCTTACTGCTGTGCCTGTGCACACAGTGTGTGAAATACTAGAATAAGGGCAGTCCCATATTGGCTGGGGACCCTAGCACTGTCTGGCTGCTAACTCACTCACCATAGCAGTGCTGACGCTAGCTTCAATAGCAACAAAGAGTTTAATTTAACAGTTCTCTATCCAGGCATGTTCTTTTCCAGTTTGGTAAAGTGCTGTTTCACACATTCATTGTGGTCTTACTCATCTTCTCGCTGAACTCCTGAGATAATTGGACACCTTTTCAGATTTACCCATGCTGCTGCATATTGCAGAGATTTTCAGAGGTACCCCAGGCATAGTTATCACTGCAAGCCTATGAAGGACCAGCTAGGTAAACCATTTAGTTGCAGGCAGAACAGTGCTGCATCTCTAGTTAAGAATACTAAACGTAGGATCTTGCTGTTGGGTGGACATTTGAGTCTCTATTATTTCCTAAAGGACAGTATAATGTCATAATAGGTTTAATTACATGGAAACGCCAGAATTTAAATTGTGAGACCATCGGAGGTCCAATTGGTTAAATAGGGTGTCCTTGGAGCACACTTTGTAGGTGACTTGAAAGGAGCACTGACAAACTGAAACACACTATTTCATATCATAAAGCTACAAGTGGGACATAAGATGAATAACATAAGCTTCCCCTACAGACATAGGCCTCTGGATTGGCTGATAGGGATCCCTCTACTGCCACCAGCTGATATGGAGTAACTGGGCCGTGGGTGAATCATATTCAGTGGAACTTGGACCTCGCCAGAAGGAAACACATGTAAATGGAGTCAAGGGGACATCTACAGGCGAGAGGGTGAATTGCAGCTGGATTTCTCCCTCGTTAAAAAACATCAATCAAAGGGATAAAGGCTATTTAGTGTATATGTTTCTTTTTATTGGTATATGTCATGTGATAAAGCATATATCATATATAGCCTATATATTTTATCCAATATATTCGACAGGTTAAATAGGACTAGGTAATAAGAGACCCAAATTGTGAGTGATAATTTGAATATTTTACATAAATTCACTCTACAAGTTACTGTTTTAATTCAGTTAGCATATTTACACTGTGCTTAACTGGCCTTAACGTCAACCTGAAATCCACCATTTTTACCTTGTTAATTTGTGTCCTATCCTGTCACAGTAAAACATGGATGGTGACAACATGTGTGACTTTTTCAAAAACGAATAAACATATTAAATATTGCTAATATGTTTTGTGATACTGTATTGATTCTTATAAATGCAGTATCGACTTTTTATCAGTAGTTTACAACCAAGGATGTGTGGCAGACGGTGGATCATTTTGTGTTGCATTAACCCCCAACTACTACATAGCAGTGTTTCTCACCATTTGATACATTCATTCCCAACAAATTGCCTTAGGGCACACTGTTAACGTTCGCATTACCAAACCTATGCATATGGCCGTGCATGTTTTTGTACTATTTGAGGTTTACCAAAAATTATATTTTATAAGTTGCAATATTTTGCCTCACTCACAATATCACAATACATCACAATACAGCAAGTCATAACCCCTGTATCATGATCGCATTGTCTTATTGTTTGATTCCAGCCACAATGTAGCAAGACACATTTCTACCAAAGACACTTTGTTGTATGTGTGTATGTCAGTGTATGTCACCTTGTCCTCTTCCTCTTCCTGTGTAAGCTCACTCTTGCTCCATTTTTCACCCGAAACTGTTATGTGTAAAAAGCAAAACATGCAATTTTGGTTGTGTAGCTTTGCCTTGGTGAAGTGTGCTGTTGTGCTGTAGCTCACACAGTTTTCACAAGTATGTGTCACAAGCGCAGTGAGGACTGTGAAGGTAACAATGCCAGGAAAAGCAGCATACAGAGCAACACTGACAGGACCCAATTGTCTCTTGTGGGCGTGTTCTAGCCTGCTGTGGGTGTGTACAAGGTCTAAAAGAGCTAGCTAGTTGTGAAGCACATTTGTTGTATAAAATGTCTATGGAAACCTAACTGCTTTCATTCTTGGGTAGCCTTATTGGCCAGTTAGCATGCTGGCTAACCTAGCTAGCTATCGAGTAACTTAACTAATTAGAGACACCAATAATATCCATTACTTCCCCCGTGCTTCAGTGTTATTCATGTGTGAATACGCCCAAAAATGCAGTTCTGAGCTTCTCTTGTATGTTTAGCTCCAAACTGTTGAACATAGGACTGAAATAGCAGTAGGAACAAAGTGTTCAAAGCGGGTAACCTCAGATCCCCAGTCTCTATGATTGGTCCTAATAGTTTATTTGCATAAAGTTTACAAAATCTCAACTTAATATTTCACTCTGTGTTCCTGGTTGTCACTAGACTGTGTCTATAAATCGCACACTCCCATTAAAAATGACTGGTCCATTGTCATGCTATCACCTGCTAGTGTGAACGCAGGGTTAGGGTGCATAAACTTTTGTGTGTTGCTCCTTGCCTGTTTTTCCATTTAAGAATTGTGAACAAAGCAAAAGTAATACACAACTTTATTCTGTGTGGAGACCAGTTCATATTCTACAAACTCAACTATGGACAGCCCAAACTGTGTATGAATACTGAAGTACATTCAGAACTTTAACAGCTTTAAAGAGGCCTGGATTCATTTAATATGTTGTTCTGTCTGATTTTAGGTGGCTTTTTGCTACAGAATGTATGTTTAGTGTTATACATAGCCAGTAAAAGGCTTATTATGGGAATGAGCCACCAACCATTTCATAAATTCCTAATAATGCAGCTACATCACATGTCAATCAGCGCCTATCCTAAACTAACTTCCTTCACATTTCCTACATAGGTTAGTCTGAGATGCAACAAAACTCTTCACTACCATAACCATGGGTCTTAAAGACCCTAAAACTGGCTGGTTTTCTCTTTAAAGTCTTTACCTAAACGTTTTCTTATCTTTTCAGAACAGGCCAGATCCTTCCTTTGGGTTCTTCACCACACATTTTAGCTACAGCTTCCTCAGGGCTAATGGCTGCGTCTCAAATGGCTGCCTACTCACTATGTAGTTCCCTACACGGGAAGCCGTGAAGTAATTGCGTATACACCCCATGTAGTGCACTGCACGTCAAATGACGAGGCATTTAGGATTCGACCCGTGTTCAGGAACACTACACAGTGTTGACTCATCATTAGGCAAGTAGTCGAAATGGAGCAAAACTGGCTGAGGCGGGATGAGAGAGGCGGATCCATATGCACTTCGTGGGCTCCCGTGATTGGACGGTTCGTCGGCGCGCGAGCCAATCAGAGACAGCCATCTGTTCACCCATGCTTCTCTGGAAGTAGCGATAAACCCTTTCTCGACCTGGCTTAGGTGGACAGACCACGGGGGACGGCGAGCGACGGAGACCGGAGCAAAAATTAAAAATGCAAAACTTTGCATTACTGACGATATTTTCCGTAGCGTTGTCGACGTTTTATGTCGACGCGACTGTTTACTTTAAAGAGCAGTTCCTCGACGGCGGTAAGTTGGCTTACGTTTCTTATTGAAAGCATGTTCAGTCAGCCTAGCAGGGTGGCTAGCTGCTGTCTTTTATTTGGTAGCAAACTTGGCTAGCTGTCTAGTTTAAACAGACAGCAGCCCAGAAAACGTCTAAAATGCAAAGTTATTCTGGTGGTTGTGGTTTTGGGGTGCTGTTTTAGGTCCTGTAGGGTAATCTCTCGGGACTAGGCAAATGGGGTTCTTCAGGCATTCCCAGGTCAGGTCATATGCAGCTCTCTGGAGATTTTCATTGCAAGCTGAGCTGAACAAAAAAAGCTGAACAAAAAAAATACTAGCGGATATGGTTATTAAAATGTTTACTAACAGCGGTTTTGCTTTCGATTGGCAAAGTACCGGGCATGACCCAGCCTCTCTGGGTTTCCTCCCCACAGCCCACCCCCCTTTCCCCAAATAAAGGCCACATAAAGGGATAAAAAGAGGCTGTGATCCGGCTGTGCACATATGCCTTTGCAAATTGGCCAACTTAAGGAAAGGATCAGTCCTCCAGGAGGAATCCTCGAATCGAAAGTAACCACCCCCAGTGTGCATGCTGTTAGTCTCTGCCATAGGGGACTTTCTCAAGCAGGAAGTTTCTTGCAGTGCCACTGCAAACAGGACAGGACGGCAGAAATGTCCTTGTATTTCCTCTAAATCGAGAATGGAATGCCATCTAACCTGCTGAAGTCCCCCTGCCTCTCTGTCATTCATACTCTTAAAAAGTGCTTTTGCTGTAAATGCTACCACCAGAACTGTGCCTCTGCATTGTCCTATTTATTAGTGCCCATAATTACCTTCTCTGAGTTTCTCCAGAACCAGTCTTTGACTAACCACCTCCTATTTAAAATCTTCAGATGAATGGAAGAGCCGGTGGGTGAACTCGGAGCACAAGTCCGACTATGGACAGTTTAAACTTACCTCTGGAAACTTCTATGGTGATGTGGAGAAGGACAAAGGTAAGACCACTTTTGTTGTTAAAGGAGCAATATGGAAGATGGTGTAATCAATACACAAGAATTCAAGTTTCAGAAATTATGAAATTAATAAGCACTATTATCAGAATGTGTAGAAATTACAGTTTTGACAGAGATGCTTACTGAAGTTAATATGATAACCAGCCTGTCCTGTTTTGTAATAAAGCCTTGGGCCTGAAGTAAAGGAAGTAGTGAGTCACTGTAGAGTTGACTGTGCCTTTAGTCTCCACATGATGATGAAGAAGCACTTCCAACTCCCTGCAAGAAATCACAGTCACATATAAGTAAAGGGATGACGTTTGACCTTAAATTTGTAAAGATCCTTTGGACTTCACGAGTAAACTGTGCAGTGTATAAATTTGACAGATACCTCCAATTTGTGTATTTTTCATTTAATATGCCAGTCTGGCTTAAAATGAATAGTAGCCATCTGTTAGTGTGAATCCAATGTGGCCATTTGCTGTCTTCTAGAAAAGGAAACAGCTAAGAATGAATGAAAGCTAGTATGCTGTCTCAGCTGGTGTTTCTCAGCCCTGGTGCAGGAGGATCCCTGGCCTGGACATTGTAGTGGCATCCCTGCTTTAACATACCCCTGCAAATCTGAAAGGATTCTTAATGAGCTGGCCTTAATGACCTTTAGTCTTGAACTAAAGGTTTCTGCTTGTTTTATTTTTTTATTCATCATTATCGTATTGATTTTGTTTAGGTCTGCAAACCAGCCAAGACGCTCGATTTTACGCTGCATCCGCCCGCTTTGAGCCCTTTAGCAATGAGGGCAAAACCCTGGTTATCCAGTTCTCTGTCAAACACGAGCAGAAGATTGACTGTGGAGGTGGCTATGTCAAAGTCTTCCCTGCTGATCTCAACCAGGCCAACATGCATGGAGACTCTCAGTACTACATCATGTTTGGTAGGTCTTCATACAGAATATTCACCTTTTATTATGGCTGTGAGGTGATTGTTGTCTGGGAAAGGCATTTGATTCACCAGCATGTTGAAGAGCAACTTTATTATAGGGTAATTCTCACGCAATCTTTCTCACAGGGCCTGATATCTGCGGCTACAGCACCAAGAAGGTTCATGTTATCTTTAACTACAAAGGCAAGAACCACCTCATCAAGAAGGACGTCAAGTGTAAAGTAAGTGTTTGTTCATCTGTGTATGTTTAGCCTTGTATGCGAGTCGTATATGTGGCTTGAGCTTTAATTCCCCATGCATATGTACATTACTGGCAGTCATGTCTGACCTCAAGTGGTTAATATGTGCATACTACATGTGTATTTATAAATTTACATTTTAATTCTCAAATTTAGTTGGCTAAATCTAGGCAACATAAAATTTTAATTCCAATTTTAAACAACACAGTAGTCATTGGAGAGATTTGTTTTGAACCCTAGAAAACCCACTTCTGATAATGAATCTTGAAGGTCAGAGGTACTTTTCGAAAATGATGATTTTTGGTGGGCTGTTTTAAGAAATGATTTAATTCCCTCCCCCAACAAGCCGCTATCAAATATAACATCTGACTTGTTAACTCGGTTTAGTGTGCTGTTACTGATGATCAGTAGCCTTTTACTCTGTCTGGCATTTAACCTCTTTTCTATGTTTTTAAACTTTTCCCTGTCAGGATGATGAGCTGACTCACCTATACACACTGATTCTGAACCCGGATCAGACCTATGAGGTGAAGATTGATAATGAGAAGGTGGAGTCGGGCTCTCTGGAGGAGGACTGGGACCTTCTGCCTCCAAAGAAAATCAAAGACCCTGAGGCCAAGAAGCCTGGGGACTGGGACGACCGACCCAAGATTGATGATGAGACTGACACCAAGCCTGAGGTTTTAATTCATTTACTTATTTGTTCATTCATTCATCCATTCATTTATTTGATAAAGCATGAACTAAAGGGTAGCTGACAGTTTAGGTAATGCTATTGATGCTACTGGAGCTTACATTAACCAGCTGCTGTTAGAAACCCCATGGGGATAAATGTTTTTGCCACTTTATAGGATGTAAAGCTGTCTTGCAAGCTTAACCAGTCACCAAGCATTGGTTGTCTCTTTGTCATTGGATATTAAAATATGGGGTGGAGCTTATAAATAAAAAAAGGTGGAGTGAAACCAAAAGATGGAAAGTAATCACGTCCTGGTCTCTGCTCAGCTGGTCAGTCAGGTGTGTTTGGATTGTTTACTGATACTTTTCAACCTGCAAGACCCAACTTGCATATTAGTAGCCCCTTTCAAACAGAGAGAGGTGTCTTCGTGAACAAATGGTGGGTATCCGTATCAAAGATGAGTCCTAGAATATAAGTACAGCTTATACAGTTTAAGTCTCTCTTTCTTATTACACGTTTTCTTTATATTCTAATCCAAAATGACTTGAGTTATAGAAGTTGCATGGAAACAATGCATTTTTAAAATTTGGACTTGGATTTTCTCTAATTAAAGTAGGCAGGTAAAAGTGCAAAATGCTTTTACTGGGCTAGTCCTGTCAAACTTTACCTGTCAAAACTTTTTTGTCATAGTAAGCTCCGCATATATATGCTTAAAATATTATATCATTATATTTAATTGGTACTGACTTCATAGGAAGAGCCTAGAAACCGCACTCTCTATCTCTTAGTGCGTGTCTAGTTAGGATTAAAGTACGTGGATGGGACACAGAATTATCCAGTTTTTCATTATGTTTTTTTAATTTTTAAATTACCTACTGTTTTTTTTTTCCCCCCCCCCCCCCTTTCAGGATTGGGACCAGCCTGAGAACATTCCAGATCCAGATGCCAAGAAACCTGACGACTGGGATGAAGACATGGATGGTGAATGGGAGCCAGCCATGATCCCCAACCCAGAGTACAAGGTATGTGCTCCATCTGCCTTGAAGAACGTCCTATCCACAGTTTTCTTATTTTACTTGTTTAACTTGGTTACGTCCTGTATGGCGACTTACTTTGGTCATTGTTTGTTGGATGACTATGGATAGTTCAGGTTGATGAGAGATATGGATTAATCATTAAACTGATTAAGGATAAATTCGGATGTGTGTGCGGTCTATGTGGATTTACATTCCTTTTGTCCTTGCAGGGAGAGTGGAAACCTAAGCAGATCGATAACCCCAACTACAAAGGAGTGTGGGTGCACCCTGAGATTGATAATCCTGAGTACAAAGCAGATGCTGAGATTTACAAGTTTGACAACATTGGAGTTATTGGGTTGGATCTCTGGCAGGTATGTGTCACAGCATCACAAAACAAATACTCCTGCAAGTATATCGGCACAGGGGAATGCAAACGACTGTAAAGGTGCTGTTATACCTCAACTAATCTACATGTGCATGATGGTGCATATCCAGTTAACTTATCCAGTTTTTTTATTTATTTTTTTGTTATCAGGTCAAGTCTGGAACCATTTTCGACAACTTTCTGATCACAGATGATGTAAAAACAGCAGAGGAATTTGCAGATGAGACCTGGGGAGTTACTAAGGTAAGGCTAATAATGTTGCAGTTAATTCTGAATTATAATTGCTTATTAATTTAAATCATCTGCAGAATTTCACTCTAGTCTATTCGGTTTGAAGTCTCACATGTCATTAATGCATATTTCCTAAGGCATTGTAGTCAGAGGTTTGCCCATAAACCTAACAGAGAGATTTTTTTTTTCTTTTTTTCTTTGTTGTCCTGCAGGGCCCAGAGAAGAAAATGAAGGAGGAGCAGGATGAAAAGAAGCGCAAAGAGGAAGAAGAAAAGAATAAGGAGCAGGACACAGTAGCAGAGGAGGATGGAGAAGAGGAAGAAGAAGAGGAGGAGGAAGAAGAGGAGGAGCAGGAGACGGATGAGTCCACGAACGAGGTTGATGAGGATGAGGCACATGCTAAAGATGAACTGTAAACTCTGAAGTGGTACAGCGTCCTGCAGTCACCACTGCAGGGCATCCGATGTCTTTTGAAACGTGGCTCTCGTTCGGTCACTTTTTCTGTTAGCTGGATAACTTGAACCCAAAATGATAATCGTCCAACAGGAATAGCCTATTCCTTTCTCTTTTCACTTTTGGCCCAAGTTATTTAACCAACAAAGAAATCCTGCTTTGTGAAGAGAGGAGTGTTTCACAAATCTGAAAATCATAGTAAGCCAGATAATCGAGGACAGTCTTAAGTTATCTGGCTGAAATGACAAGTCATGCTTTGTGAAATACTCCCAGGTCAGCTCTAAAGCCTAGAAATGTAAAGAATTTTTTGTTTGTTTGTTTGTTTTGTGTTTTTGGAAAGGGGCGGGACTGGGGAAACGGGTATAGGATTTAATGTTTTTTTTTTTTTTTAGTTTTCCCCTCTTTTTTTATAATTATAAATATTTTGTCCCATTATCTCATCGGAAAACTGTCGGTTACAAGTCCTACCAGTCTGTTCTGTTTGTTTTTGTTGTTTTTTTCCCCCAAAAAAACAGTTTGGCTCTTTTATTGGCAAATCTGTGTCGTTCAGTTGTGTGAACACATCAGAAGTAGCAAGGAGTCTTCACATACAAAGATGAATTCTTGAGGTTTATCCTGTTGTAAATAAGTTGGTTACTGGTTAAAACATTACACGATGTTCCTGGTTTTCTACACTGCTCACAAAAGAGGTTTTCTCCACTGTGCGAATGTGGTGACCCATGCAAGAGAGAATGAATGTTTGCAGAAGATTGTTTCATCCTCAAAACAGAATTGATTAATCAGTTTTGTACTGTAGTTCAGTATGTAATTTAAAATTGAAATGTTTTCACATTTGGCACTGATTTCCTTTCATTTTTATGCAAAAATGAGATTAATTTGTTCCTGTTCTATTTATTTAACCGGAACACCTTGTATGTAACTTTTCACCCCACACCGATTGACGGTCCTCTGTCCAGTTAATGTACATTTAAATTTTTAATTTTTGTCCACAAAAATGCCTTTTTCTTGGGAAGTTGTGTTGTGGAAGTTGGTCCTTACTGATTTTTTTTTGTTTGTTTGTTTGTTTGTTTTTTTTCCTCTTCCTTACATTCATAACTAACCTGCAGTCCCAGTCTGTACACACTGTGAACAATAATGACCAATAGAGCCACTATGGACTTGATTCCTAATTTGTACTTGGCCAAGTGCTGATGTTATCTCTTTAGTAATTGAAACAGATCAGGTTCTGGCTCCCAAAAAGTGTCTTAGCAGTGCAGGATGACCTTTAATGCTATGGTACTTTTTGGAAACTTGTGTCAGTCCTTACTTGTGTGTCGTTATAATTGATGCCAAAGTTTTAATAAATAAATTTATTAATGAACTATGTTCTGTGCCACCTAACAGTAAGGGTCATTTAAAGTATGAAGAATAAAGGCATCTGTTTTTTTTTTGTTTTGTTTTTTTTTAGTAGGGTAGTTGCGCACTCAGTAGCTCAAGCTAAGCTTAAGCTGTAGCTTGGAGTTTAAACCTTAATTAATCACATGGGACTTGATCCTTGTATTTCTAAATGAATCAGTCTCAAGCAATACATAAATATTGTTAAAGTTTCAAAATATACAGTTCACTCTTCAGTCAAATGGCCCATAAGTGCTGATGTCACAGGAGCCAACTGATTTACTTACCTCCACCTATTCAGACTATAGCAGTTTAGCACCGCCGATTCCTGTTCATGGGCTGCCAATCCGAACAGAGTTCGTTTATCTTGGATCAGTCTTAAAAGCACAGCAGAGACTGCTTTCGACTTGACTTTGGCTGACTTGGTCAACATGAACTCTCGATGGCTTCAGTAGTGGAATGTAAAAACATTGCCATCAACTTGGACGCATCAAAGTCCTAACAGAAAGTCTGTTTACTCAGCGGCCATCTTCACATTGCTGCCGGGCAGGTATTCTCAGCCATACAAGACCAATTTCCTCTCTCTTTGAATGGATGGAGACCAAACTGCTTGAAATGTCATAAGTAGTTTTAGGGTTTGGCTTAATAACACACCAAAGACATTATTGTTTGGCATGTTCTGGCCACAGCGCTTGGCCAGATCTACACAACAAAGGGTGGCTATCAAGGTTCAGTGGACCAGCAAGGTGAAGGACGGGACTTCTCCACAAACAGGTGCCATGTTAAACGTCACATTCTTTCTCATTCATATATTAACCAGTGACTGGTCTCATCCATAACGTCTCTCCAGCATGACCACGCATCTACTGTTCTCTTGTAAAAGTGTCTAAACTTGTACAGTACAGGCTCCTCACTCCATTTCCTTCATTCTCCTTTCTGGAGTTTTGTGCTTCTTCGGAATCACATGACTAAACACAACCTACTGCAGTAAATCCCAGAGTATTTGAAATGACCCCGGTGTGTAGTATACAGTACAGTAATACGTTTTGACATTAGACATACAATTTAGCATGCTAAAACAGTCACATGATCAGTTCCCTCACATTTACCTCAGAGCTGTTATTACTGTATCCACTGTTTAGAGCTAGCTGCTGCTAACGTTGCTCGGTTCACCTGAAATAGATATAGCCTAGCTGTTAGCTGCCCTCGACTATTTCACTCTAAAACTGAACCTCTAAGGTGAGTTCATCTTTAATTAAACTTTAGTCCTGTATATTATAGCTTTCTGAGGCTCATTATGATGAAAACGTACCCTGCTACAATCACTACACCCACATTTATACTCATACATATTGGCTGCGTTTGTTTTCCCTGTGTTACCTGCCATTTTCTCTGGCTGAAGCAGGCTGAGAGCTAGTGAGGCCGCGGTGCATGATGTGATGCAGTACACCAGTTAGCTCCCCCTGTATACTAGAGCATCTGACTGGAGTAGTACACTATCTGGGGAACTTGCACGATAGATTATAGGCATATGTAGTTTGCAAGTAGTATTTAGCTTGTCATTTAAATACAGCCATTGAAATACTCAAACCAGCCAGTCTGGCAACCAATAACCCTGCCATTTTAAACTGCATGAGAACAAAGCTCCATGGGATCGATTCTTAAACTCATAAAAAACTCATTAAATTCATAAAATCTTAAACTGGTATCGGTCTCACCATTTCTGGTCTTGATCTTGCTTTGAACTGGACTACTACAAAGTTTCAATCTAGACTCAGACTTAGCTCTAATGGTGTCAATTACTAATCACACTACTAATCGCACCAGACAATTCTTCATTCATCAGTTATACGTAAATAATTATTTGCAACAGTATATTCGTTTGGTTTTACTTTGGGACCCATCTGGTGTATATCCAGCTTAGCAACAAATCGGGCAGACTCATGTTTGTTTGTACAGTCAGGTTTAACAGCTCCACAGTGCTCTACAATTTAAGAGATATGATTCCAAAAAGGCTAAACAAACACCACAAAAGTAAGAAGATGGGACCCTCAGGAAGGCTGTCATCTACAGCTTTAGCTGACGCTCTTATCCAGAGCGACTTACAAGGTGAATCATATATCAGTTAGACCAACGTAGTGTTAGGAGTCCTGCCCAAGGACTCTTATTGGTGGAGCACAGCATAGTCTTTCAGACCAGCATTCGAACCCCAGTCACCCACATGTGGTGGTGCCTGTTTGGTGGATAGTGGGGTTATCTGCTGAGCTACACCAACCACATACTTTCTTATCCCTTTCTTTCATCCTGAGGAGGAGCTGAGGATCCCTTTGAGTAAAGCTTGTGCGTATGATTTGGCTAGATCAAAACCTTGGAATCTGTGAAGTATTAACCATGGTGCCTTGGACATAGTAAAGATGAAGATAGAGCATCTACCCATCAGCATCCTGGATTAAGCTAAACTGATTAGGAAGATTTGCATGCATAAGAAGCTATACACTAAAGAACCTGTGGAAAAATTATTTGTGATAATTTACCAGCTTTAATAATAATAATAATAATAATAATAATAATAATAATAATAATAATAATTGTATTCATCTCATGTTTTTTTCTGATCTTTCAAAGTACTTTGTAGAGCATTATTGTCACTTACAGGCTGTCACAGCTATTTCCCTAAAGTATGACATACTAATACTAATACTAGAACTAATAAGTGATAGAATTAAGCAATTAGAGAAAACTTGATCGTGTAACAAGTGTGCCCACAAGATGGAGACATTCCATTTAAAACAGCAACAGCTGAACCTGCTTGGCGAGATCATGCAACCTGCAATCTGTGTTGGTCTAAATGAACAGATAATGATATCACTAAGGGTTAAAGTAGCAATGTGAGACTCTCAGTGGAGAGATTCACCTGCAAATCATTTAATCAGCAGATTTATTTATTTAGTATTTCTAAAACACATACAGTATATATATCTAGAAATAGTAAAAAAAGTAAAAACATAATCCAGCATAAGATCCATGGATAAGGTCCAGGGAAGTGGTCTGCTGGGATTCAGTCCCACCTTTGCCATGTCCCCTGGAATAGATCGAAGTGTGTAGGCCTATGAATCAGACATCAACATGCCAGATTTAATTTCATTTTCATTTCCACTGTTCCTTTGAATATGATACCATAGGTTTTATGTCTATAAAACTGTAATGTAACTCAAACTCAAATTAATTAATTTATTCATTCATATATTTATTATTATTTATTATAGTTTTCCAGTTTGAAAGTTCTGACACCTTCCATGCGCGTTCTCGAGCGGCGCACCGTGCACGCGGACAGCAGAAGCAGGAAATATGGCGGCGCTCATGTCATTGACTCAGGTAATGTTTTTAAAGTTCGGTTTCTTCTTTATCTCTGCCGTGAACCTCCAGACAACTTCAAATAAAGACGGTGTTACTCCACAAGAGTTAGAAGCTGAGCTCATCTGGCGGCCTGAGCTGGTTTCATCGCCAGGAAGAAGGAATAAGCGCTTGCTAAGCTACTGTGTTGTGAACCTGAGCCTGCACTGGGCTGTAGCTTAGAAATAAAGTTGGTTTAAATGCTGAGGTAAAGCTGCTGGTTTTAAGTTTGGGCGTTTTTCATAGTAGCACAACGTTGTTCGTCGTTACTGAGCTTAAAATGTCTTCCATTAAATCTTCGTACATATAACTCGTACTGCGCTGGCCATTCGCTCCATCATTTCCTCCAGTTTCTGCCAGCCGGATCTGTCTGACAGATGTCCTTATCTTGTCCGCAGAGTCGTATAGAATAGCTCAAAACCAGGTTCAGATAACGTGAAAATACTAAATCTGTTATTTAGCCGAAATAATCAGTCGAGTACAACGTACTTTTCCAACAACACCCCGAGCAGGAGTACAATAACACCAGGTCCAGAGACTACTGAGTTTACTGTAGCCCTACTGAGCTTAAAGGGGAATTCCAGGAAATTTCCAAAATTCCTGAATAATTCAGTCCTCGAGACATTCAGAGTGGTTTGATGTGAAATGGTACATTGGAGAGAAAGACATCAACGTCTTCACAGTGGTGGTGATGCAAACCAGGGCTTGAGATATCTGCAGTGCAAGCACAGCCACTGTATTTACTGCACCTTTGTGATGTTTATGATGGTAAAATAACCATAGATCTGAGAAAAAAAAAAAGTTTTCTTTGATAACAACTTCTCCTCACAGCGCCCTGCGTGTAAAATACATTTTAATAATAACTTTAGTGATATAATAGTAACATTAGTAATGCTTTATGTTGGTCCCCCCTTTTTGTGTAACTTACAGCTGTAATCCTACATCTTCTAACAACGTCATCTGTTCCTCTTCTTTATTTTGTTGACTTTTCTGCAGATATCAAGTGGAAACCCTGTATATGAGAGCTTTTACAGACAGGTAGAGTCCCTTATCTTGTTACTTCTTTTAGCCTGGTGCTCTGTTACCCAGACAAGGCCAGATAATGTGTAGAACACTTGCACGTGTTTGTGCAAAACCTGCCTGAATCTCCTGTAGACCTGCATGGTGTCCGCATATCCCACTCTCTATGCTATACCACTTTATATCCATTCCCTTCTTCCTTGATTGCAATAGGTGGATCCAGGAAACACAGGGAAAGTCGGAGCAGCTGAAGCAGCTCAGTTCTTGAAGAAATCAGGCTTGTCAGCTAGCACTCTGAGCAAGGTAAACCACACAGATATTTGGTAAACTAGTTATGGATTATGGACTAGTTATTATTTTAGAATTCCGGATGGAGTTCCAGGTCATAATAGGATTTTTGTTTTCACAAGCTGCTATTGTTAATGATCCAGTGCTTAACTAATTCATCCATTTCTATTGTTGCTCAGTGGTAGTTGTAATGTCTTGATGTTTCTGTACTGATTTAAAAACCTGTTGTTAGCTCATTCGTACAGAATCATGTTTCCCTCTTTCCCTTTCTCATACTATTCTCCTGCAGATATGGGATTTGTCAGACCCAGAAAGAAAGGGCTACTTGGACAAGCGGGTAAACTGTACACTGGACTGTGTTTGGCTGTTTTTTTTCTTGGTTTATTTTTCTCCCTGTCTCTGTCTTTTTTTCAGCCTTTGTTTTTTGTCTATATTTTGTTTCTGTGCAACCATTTTACCCACTATTGTTCTGTGTGGTTGTCTTTCTTGGGTTACTCTAAACTCATCCTCTCTTGCTTCATAGGGTTTCTTCATTGCCCTCAGGCTGGTGGCCTCAGCGCAGAGTGGCAATGATGTCAGCCAGAGCAGTCTAAATCAGACCATGTCGATACCTGCCCCCAAATTTGTAAGTATATCTAAGTATGTTTTCTCATTTCTTTCTCTCTCTCTCTCTCTATCTCTCTATCTATCTATCTATCTATATATATATATATGTATGTGTATGTATGTATGTATGTATGTATGTCAAATACACAACTTTTGAAGAGGTCAGTGACATAAACCACAGGTGCTGGTCTACAGAAAAACGAGACATAGTCATTCATGTTCTCCACAAGTAGGTGCCTGTGTTGCATGAAAAGAACATTACAGGCCTGAATAGAGACTTGACCCAACAGTCAGGTGGTAAAGTGGCTTTGTTATGGTATGGGTCATTTGCTGGCCAGTGAAAAAATCATGTTCCAAAGATTTATTGCAAAGATGCTTTGAAGCTGTTCTTGCAGTGGCTCAGCACTTTTCCTAAGACACTATATGTCACATGTTACTTCATAATTAAGCTGTAAAGAAGCGTTTTGAAGAAATATTTTGTAAATATTTACACAGGAATGAAATACTGTCATACATGGTAAATCTTAGATATATGCATTTATTATGTTTATACTTGTGTCACCACACTGGAGTCTACTTCTTTAACCGCACTGTTTTGGTTTTGTTTTTAATATAGAGAGACTCAGTCAGTCCATCTCTAATATCAACAGCATCTTCTGACTCTGCGTGGACCATCAAGGTAAGAATATATGCATTGTATGCTATGTCAAAGGACGGTGTGCAAAAAAAAAAAACAGGGTTTTAAAAAATGCATGCTTAGCACAAAATGCTGTGCCCTACATTTAGTATTATGGTTATTACAGTATAGTGATTAGCAGAATATTACAGCGCTTTAATGATCAAATGACCACGAAAATGGTTAAAAGTGCCCTTGGCTGTGGCGGAAAACTAACCCTTACATAGTGCCAAAACTCTGCCACTTAACAGGCCATTCGAGTCATTATAAAAACTAGACATCGATTAACGCTGTTTATTGTTCCCTCCGCTCTTGTTTGCTGTTCAGACACATCCAGAAAATCTGAGCAGCAGCAGATCAACAGCAGAAATAATCGGCCCTCTGAAGTATTTCATGGCCTCTACAGGGAACATTAGACAAGCACTTCATAAGCACATTTATTGAGTACCACAGTATACACAAACTTATGCACTTTATTTTTGATTTACTTCACCACTGTCCATATGTAGAATACAACACAACGACCTTACAACGTTTTCTAAATTATGTGAAAAATCTACAGACAAAATGGAAAAAAAAAAAAAAAGAATTGCCTTCAGTGACTAGTTGTACTCCACTGGTAAGGAAATTAGAAGTTTTATGATGTTCCACAGCCTACATACTGTGAATGTAGGTACAAATGGGTTTTGCTTGTCAGCTCATGCTCAGCTGTTCTCTGTTTTTGGTATTGAAAGCAGTTTTTATCATATTTTGTAGTTTTTATGTTTAGCAGAAAAGGCAAGGCATTTCAACACACTTGGCATAACCATGACAAATTGCCTAAAATTACATAAAGACCAATGAAAACCTAAAAATAAAAGCATTAAATGATTTTAAAACATTAAAGAATAAATGTGTGGCTCCCGGAGATTTAACACCTTGGAAAGGCATTGCACAAACAGTTTAAATAAAGACAAATGGATCATACAATAAAAGAGTATGATAAATTAAGCTGTTGTCAAAATAAAGTGCAGCGTAAAGCCAAGGCCCAAAAAAAGAATGTCTAAGAATGTCTTAAAATTGGATTTGGTTACATTACAGGCATATTTGACCTCCTATGGGAGTTTATTTCAGCAGTTGACAGCGCAATGTAATACTAAGCATAAGCATAATTCTGGTTGTAGGCATTGATAACTGACCAGCCTCTAGAGGCCTATAGGGTTTATAGTCTTTAAGCAGATCATGGATGTGGTTTGGTATAAAATCAGCTTCAATGTTCCTACACTGAGGTGAGGTGAGAGTGACACCAGGCTTTCTGCATGTGTGACAACAAACCATTCATTTTGGCGCTAACCACAGTGCTTCCATACACGGATTTGTTGTCCATCTTAACCAAGACAAAAGCAGGACCTGTCGCTGAAAACCGCAACACAAAAAGGGTTTCATTTGGTTTCAGTTTACATCCAACTTCAGTTTGAGCCAGGAATTTTTCTTTAACCCTTTGCATATGCTGCACGTATAAACTACATCAGCGTCTCACTGCATTTATTATTAGCCAATCTTAGAGCTTTTGCGTACTTGGCAAACTGATTACAAACGGATTGCTAAGTAAACAAAGCTCCTTTTGTCTCTGCTGTGGTGAAGCAGTTGATTAAGGCTGTAGTTAGTTGCTGGCAATTTGATGCATTCAGTTTTAGGTGGTCATATCCATTTCTGACAGCCAAGGTGGTCTGAGTGCTCAGATCACAGAGGGCTTCTGAGACACACTGGACCCTATTCACACCTCTGTGTGTGTGTGTGTGTGTGTGTGTGTGTGTGTGTGTGTGTGTGTGTGTGTGTGTGTGTGTGTGTGTGTGTGTGTGTGTAAATGCTAGGAGGGAGGTTTGCTGTATATCTGCTTCTAAAAAAAGTCAGCTCTCTGTTTGTCTCTCTGTTTATCTTTATGACTAGTTTGATGATAAAGCGAAGTATGATGGGATATTTGAGAGTCTCTCGCCAGTCAACGGTCTTCTTTCAGGAGATAAGGTGAAACCAGTCCTCATTAATTCTAACTTGCCGCTGGACGTCCTTGGGAGGGTAAGTTACAAATTATTCAATGCTATTTGCTGTTCCATTAGAAATGTCGGTTAGCAGTATTGCTCATCGTGTATGCTTGAGTGAATATGCAATGATTCTCTGTGTAGTCCCACGTTTTTGTTCTATGCCAGCTCTAAAACTGTTTCTAAAGCTATTTCTGTTTGCATATCTGAACTGGAGTACAACAAAAATGTGGACTTGGTGGTGTGTGTTGCAGGTACGGGTTTAAGAACCCTTCATTAAGATAAATGTTGCCATATGACTTCTATCTCTTTCCTTTCAGATTTGGGATCTTAGTGACATTGATAGAGATGGGCATCTGGATAAAGAGGAGTTTGCAGTGGTGAGTTGAACATTACTTCACTAGAGTGGCATAACATGGAATTAAGGTGCTATAAAGTGCGTAGATGCATGCTGATTTTATGCATAGAAGGTATGTAACTTTGGTTGTGGTGAAAAATGCCTAGATACAGTTTTATTTTCCCAATTATAGCCCCATTATTTGGCCCCTGAATGGAACAAGCTGTTTTTCACTTCTGTGGCGAGCTCGTGAATAATTTTAGGAGCACTGCTCTAACTTGCTGGTTTACTGTGAAGCACCGGGATGATCACACAGAAGCAACCTGTCAAAACAGACAAACAGACAGACAGACACTTACTCACTTACTCACTTTATGATCCCGAAGGAAAGCAAGCAATGGGCACAGACAGAAAAACAAAATGAAACTCTGTGTAAAGCTAAGCTATGTCTCTATACTATTTAGTTAGCTATGCTAGTTACTGAAGGTTAGCTTGTGACTAACATTACCTATATTAGATGGAGCTACTAGCTTTCGATCTCCACAACAACGTGAAGTAAATGGAATTTCGAAACGTGGATGCTGCTTACAGGTAGCTCTTGGGGTTGCTATGCTGAGCTGCTCCTCTCTTCTGTCTCTTAGTCAGTCGCTAAGCAAATTCAGCTCAATATTGTCCAAAGTCTGAGAAACGGTTCGCAGAGTGAAATGTGCTGAGCAAGCTAACAACTTTGAATAAAAGTCGTCCAGGTTCTTTATAAAGATCTGGGCAATGAAGTTGTCTTACTATTGGCCAGCTTGTTTTGCAAGTCTTGTGTTACACATTGAATGGTGCTACAGATGCATTCTGGCGCCTGCACAAGCTGTACCATTTAAGGTGGGCTGGAGTGTTTGGTTAAGAAGCAGGTGAATAGGAAACCAAATTCAGCCTCTATCGAAGATGAACAACAATCGTGCCCTGACAATTACTTGATAAAGGCAGTAAAAAGTGCTTACATGCCCTTCACAGGCTGGACAGGTACATTTCCGCCTGTGCAGTCCAACATTGTTGTTACTGTGCTGTCATAGTTTCTGGTGGGCTGGAACTAGAGCTGGAATATGTACATTTTTGGGCCAGGTGGTTTTTGGTGTGACGGTTTATGATTTTGGAAAGAGCACCTTTTACAGACCTCTTTTACCAATGCGGAATATGTATATGAGGGCAGAGATAGCAGTGTTTAAGGTTCAGGGTAGTGTCAGTGTTGAATTCTATCGATTCAACTATACCAATGTCAATGCAGTTTTCCTTTCTGTGGCATCTTTTTAAGATTGGAGTGGGTGAGAAAGTCTACCACACCTGCCTACTACACAACTGTCAAGCTGTTACAGTGTGTCGATGCAAATGACTTATCTTTAACATCAGTGGTGTGGTTACAGTCTGTTTTGTATATCAGTTAAGTGGCAGTTCTTATTGTGGAAATGTTTGGTGCGTACAGCAAGTTTTCCGTTCTGTTTGATGTGTGTGGCAAACGAAAGGTCATATCTGGGGCGGTCACAATCGTGATATTTTATCTGGTGATATAAATAAGCCTCATGATGCGTCTCATTGAATACATTGTGCACATTCTGAAATGATTCTGGTTAGCTTAAATAATTGCAATCATCTCAAATAATTGTGATCAAGAGATTATATAATCATTTTGACCGGCCTAGTTATAGCCTGTAATGCCCAAACCAATTGGTTGCTATATAGAACACTTGTTTATTTCTCTACTCAGGCCATGCATCTGGTGTACCGAGCTAGAGAGAAAGAACCTGTTCCCTCCACACTTCCCTCCTCCCTCATCCCTCCATCCAAGCGGAAGAAGACAGGGGGTGCTCTGCCTGGCTCCGTTCCGGTGCTACCTTCTAGCCCCTTCCTCATGAAGGACGCCCTGCGGTCCACCGCGCCACTCTCCAAGAGCCCTCTGACCATTGCCTCTAATCTCTCACCATCAAACTCGTTTAGAAGCTCCAGCCCCAGTCCTGTCCCCAGTCCAGGGCCTCTGCAGGTACCCATATGTTGTCATAGTTACAGGCAATGAAACCCCTGATACATCATTTTAACATTGCAGCTGTTATTTTTGTGAGAATTTCAGGATGAATGGACTGATAATAATGCTCATAAATAGCTAATCAAATCTTTTATGTTAACTTCAGGTGTTTTTGCTTTCTCTAAAATTATGATTTTTGACCCATTTGTGTTTCTTTGAACACTAATAATATTGCAGTTGCAAGTAGTAGGACTTCAACAAAAGCACAGTATTGAATCCAGTTCAATTTTTAATTTATTTATTTAAAAAAAAAAAAAAGAAAGCTGGTTAAAGCTGGTTTGTTGAATCATTCGAGTGCCTACTATCGTCCAATCACTAGACACTCATCAGGAAGATGCAACAGCAGACGATACACCCCTTAGCCATAACATTAAAACTACACAGGACCAGCACAGAGCTGGTGTTATTTGGGTGGTGGATCATTCTCAGCACTGCAGTGACACTGGCGTGGTGGTGGTGTGTTAGTGTGTGTTGTGCTGGTGTGAGTGGATCAGACGCAGCAGTGCTGCTAGAGTGTTTAAACACTGTGTCCACTCACTGTCCACTCTATTAGACACTCCTACCTTGGCACACCACCTTGTAGATGTAAAGTCAGAGACGATAGCTCATCTGCTGCTGCAGAGTTTGTGTTGGTCATCGCCTAGTCCTTCATCAGTGGTCACAGGATGCTTCCCACAGGACGTTTTGGTTGGTGGACTAGTTTCAGTTCAGCAGAGATACTGTGGTGTTTCAACACTCCAGCAGCACTGCTGTGTCTGATCCACTCCCACCAGCACAACACACACTAACACAGAGTATGTTCCTCCACCCCCATAATACCTGCTCTGTGGTGTTTCTGTGAGGGTCCTGACCATGGGCGGAAAAAGAGATAATGGGCGTAACAAAGTATGCAGAGAAACAGATCAAACTGATATTATAACAGATATTTTAAAGTTATTGCACAGTTATGTTCTCTAATATCAGCTACACAAATACTGATAATCTAATCTTGGCAGTCACCTAGGTAGTGAAGCTGTAGAGAGGTGAGGAGGTGCTATCTATAATTCACATTGAATATATAGAGAGAAATGGTCCATATAGTGTGCTGCAGTAGTCAGTGTATTTACAGTGTTGCCAGTTAAGAAATGATATATTATGCAGCCCTAGAGCACAGGCTAATGATAAAAACACAGACATGTTAAAGTAGGCAGTGAAAGGTGTGTCAGAGGTAGTACAAACTTTGCCACCTGGTCAGATCACTATGCCACTGTGCTGAGTCATAATGTAGGCCTTGGCTGGTATGGTCGGCTGGCTGCTAAACTGAACATTTGAATATGCTGAACTGGCTTTGTGGCATGCTTAGTGAATTGCGTTCTCAGCTCAGATTTACCTGTTAATATTCATCCTTCTTCACTACGGATCCACTATACCTTCATTAGGCTGATATTGGCCTTTGCAGTACTGATATAATTTATAAGGACTGAAATAAATCACCATGGATTTGGCTCTTTTTCTGTGTGCGTCTTGACTATTCACAGCAGAGGAATATTTCCTAGGGCATTTTGATGAATTGTGGTAATAAATTATTCTGGCCAGGTTATGTCACATTAATAATGCAAGTGAACACAGTGTAGGGCAAACCAATTACAATTGAAGCCCATAATGTGAGGCCCTGATATAAACTGAAAAGAGTGGGACCAGATTTTTGGCATAGTTTTACCAGTAGCGTCTCATTGGCTGACTACACTATGGGCACACTTTGCTGTAGTATCTTTCTGCAGTGCTTCTGTTTCAAACCTCCATGCACTGCTCCCTTCAGTTCAGGCCAAACCAGTTTATCCGCATAAACCCCATTCCTTTTGTGCTCATATCGTCATTTCGCTTTCTGTGTATCACAACACCTCAAGGGTTTTTCTTTTATGTTGGAATAGTAGTGGTTCAGGGGCTCAGCTCCTCTTTTCAAATAACTGAATAGTTTAAAGCTGTATGTTGAATTGACCAAATTGGGAAAACCGTGTGTGTTTGTCTGTATGTGTGTATTCTAGCCTGTTTCAGTGAACTGGGTGGTTCCTGTAGAGGACAGGGAGCAGTATGAGGAAATCTTTGAGTTGGCTGACTCTGATTTTGATGGCATGGTGGGAGGAGGTGAAGTTAAAGACATTTTCATGAACTCAGGACTGCCACAGGGTGTGCTGGCCCACATCTGGTAAGACAGTGGCATACAGTACAGCACCCCATTTCAGTTTCTCCAGTTTACCTGGTGAAATTCTTCCCCAGGGTCTGTGTTTCATTACACAAGTGCAGGTAATGTGATGTACACACTGTACAAACCATGCCAGTATTTTGCTATGTGGTAAAACTGAAGTAGTGCACTGAGTTTCTGTAGCAGGGCGTATAAAGGAAGGGCTGGTCAACTGTAAATACTGCTCTGTTTGGGGCTGAATAGAACATTTGAGCGGGGGAAAAGGCAGATAAGAAGCCAACTTCTTCAGACAAGAAACAAGCATTTAGTATTTTGTTTTTGCAGTGTTTGTGTAAGTCATTTATATACAGTTAGAAAGCATTATTGATATGAGGTTATCTGTATATTTTAGGATTTGTTTTTTAATATATTGCACAATAAAAACATTCACTTTTACTTTTTAAAAAAAACATTTACCTTCTTATTAAAAATGAAAGTACATGCCTTAAAGAAGTCACTATTAACCTACAAAAATAGGTTTACTGAAGAATCTTAAGCAAAGAGATATTATATACCACAGCTGACAAATTATGAATTTCGTCAGGCGCCATTTTGGAGCCTGAAGTGGGCACAGGATCAAAATCATATTTAAATGTTTCTTAATTCATTTAAAACATTTGTAAGCTTCCAATAACTGATAAGAGAAAGCAATCTCATTACAGAAGTAAGTGGCGGGAAGGTTATTGGAACATATGCCTTGTTTTATTAATGCTATTTTATTTTAAGAATGAATTGTAATCTTCCAATCTTCACCTGCAGTTTCACAGTTTACTCCGCCTATGGTCCCTGATGGGTCTTTTCATTGTCTTGTCTGTTTCTCTCTAGGTCACTGGCAGATACTAAACGCACAGGCAAGCTGACCAAAGAACAGTTCTGTTTAGCTATGTACCTTATCCATGAGAAGGTCAAAGGGGTTGACCCTCCACAGAGCCTGACGCCTGAGATGATTCCCCCCTCAGAGAGGGGCTCTGCTGTCTCTACTACCTCTACTGTGAGTACACAAACACAAACAAACAATAGTCACATGGAATTTTCATATGATTTCCTCTAAATACACCAGAGACCACATGCAAATGTACGTTTTTGGAGACTGTTTAGACTGTTAAGAAGGTGCTACCAACTCCTAACATACTTCCTTATTATGGTCAGGGAGGTGAGAGTTCTGTTAAATTGTTTCTGTTGCTCAAACCGCATACTCTTCTTAACCACCATACTTTTCTTCCTTTTTGTGCTTCACTCTTACCTGTACAAATCTTCTCTCTCTCTCTCTCTCTCTCTCTCTCTGTGTCTGTCTCTCTCTGTGTCTGTCTCTCTCTGTGTCTGTCTCTCTGTCTGTCTGTCTGTCTGTCTCTCTGTCTCTCTCGCTCCCATCTGTCTCTCTCTCTCTCTCTCCCATATCTCTCTCTGTCTCTTTCTCTCTCCCCCTCCTTAGACAATCTCATCAGATTTCTCCTCTTCAGTAGGACTTGAACTGGCTGGACTGTCTGGACTTTCCAGTGTGTCTAGAGTAAGTGATTTCAGTGTTTGTCTTTGAGTGGGATGTGTGTCTTTCCCTGCTCTCCCACCCATCCCCATCCTCCCTAAGTTGGTATATCAAAGCAATAACATTCATGTAGTAAACACCATAACTCAAATATAACTTTCTTTACACATACCACATGCACATACATAAATCTAAATAGATATTTATCCATAAACACACACACACACACACACACACACACACACACACACCCACACACTATGTATGTAAATATATACATATTCACAGAAATGTATAGACAAAATTATTACTGGAATAAAGAGAGATTGTTCTAGCAAGCATTACAGTATAACTCTATTTTTAGCCACTCGTGTATTAAGCAGATCGTTGATGCTGTTGGCTGAGTTTTCTAGTATTTTGATTGTTGAAACCTTAGTCCTGTGTATTTTAACAGTAGTGAGGTCCTCTTCTGTTCTGTTGCTGCATCAGTCTGTGGAATTGCATGCAATACTGCCATCTAGTGTTTATGTAAATGCACAGCAAGCTCTTTTGCAGCCTGGTTTTTAGTAGATGTTGGTAACCATTCAGAGTGTTGTTTGGGGTATAAGTGAACATGGGTAAAGATATTTCAGGGTTTCTGTCTTCCTTTTTTTATTTATTCTTAATTCTCAGGACAGCAGTGCTGCAGTCGCCCCTGTCGAGTTGACAGGAATTAAAGATCTGGATGACATTAACCAGGAAATCTCTCAGCTGCAGAGGTAAGAGAAAGTGAGCGCTACAGAGGAAAGATGAGATGGTCAGCTGTCCTCTAGTGGACTACTCGAGCGTTTTGTGTTGCAAGTGAGTCATAAGAATGTACAGTTCTGAATTTTCATTTCCATATTAGCAGCATTCCTTCTTCTTATCATCGTCATGTCATAAAGTACCAGCCTGAAGGCTTTAGACCACTTTAACATAAGCTAAAACTAAGCCTAACCAGTTGGCTTTATTGTAATGATATAATTGGTTGGTTTGTTGACACCACAGGGACTTTCCGGGCCTGTATTATGTATTTTGCAATGCATGCTGGCCAGTGTGGGGAGATGGTGATGTACACAAACATGAAAATGATATAAAATCATGAACTGTGTTAAATCAGTGAGACCATGCCACAGAACACTGCAGAACACAACAGAGAACTCATTAATCTCTGGTCTTAGGCTGGTTAACTGGAGAGGTGTTTTCAGATGATGTCTGGCCTTAAGGGAGAATCATGCATTTTTGTGGGGTGTTTTTTGGGGTAGTGAGAAGCGCAGCATAGAGCAGGAGATCAGACAGAAGGAAGAGGTCATTCGACAGAAGAACAACGAAGTCCATGTAAGGCTTGCTTTTATACATGTCCATTTGCTGGCATTTCTCTACCTTAAAGTGGAAGTCTCTTTAAAAGGCGTAATGGAGACTTTTAACACAGCCATGTATTGTGTGATGTGATGCGAAATGCTTAATTGTAAGGAACCTACTTAGATTTCTTCATAGTGGTGGTGAAAAAAACAGGCATCACACTGTCTGCGAAGCAAATTGTATTAAGTGTAATGTTGATGATGATCAAGAGAAGGTTTTTGGGTGGGGCTATTTTGCCTTATAAACCTGCTTCATCCCTAGTGGATGGATTTTAAAGACCAAAGGCTTGTCTCAAGACTACTGTGAAACATGGACTCGGACATGGGGCAACATGTCTGTAACCCTTTTATTTAATAACTTTGGATGAGGTAGCATTTAGTGACATCACACTTCAGACAAATAATTCCTTTCACCACTGGTATGAACAAATATATATATCTCCTTCTTTCCCCAAGCCATCAGACTCCTTAACAACCAGAGTCTGGTCTGAATAATTGCGTACATTTCATTGACTGGACTGAACACACACACACACACACACACACACACACACACACACAATCTCATCTTTTAAATCTGTCTACACATAAACTAAAGGAGTACAATGTTTACATTTATACCAAAGAATGGGCATAACTGTCGCTAAAGTTTTGTGTTGTGCTGAGTTAGCTTTGGTGTTTGGAGAGGATGTTTGGCAGACTATAAACCTGATGTGTTGTGTGTGTTTGACGCAGGGCATGCAGGGCGAGCTGGAGCATGAGAACCGCGGCCTGCAGGACCTCGATCAGCAAAAGCAGATTGCCCAGGACAGACTGCAGGACATGGAGCAGCAGAGGAGTAAGCTGGAGGGCATGGTGAATGAGGCTAAGAACAAGTGCACTGATGAGAGCAGCAGGGTAAGGAGAGAGGGGAGCATCCTGATGAGGGAAATCCTTGATTAGGAAAAACAGCAACACATTAGAATCCAAAGAAAAATGAAATGCTATTTACGCATGAAAAAAACGATTCCTTTTATTTCATGGAATGTGTATAGAATTTCCACACTTACAAAATTCTTAAGCACCGTTTTGACTTTTGTCAGTAATTTTGTTTATGTAATGTAAGTTGATATTATTTGCCTTCTGTGTAGAAATGATATACACATTTGAACTATGTGAATCAAATGTGTTACTTTTTCAGGGCCAAGAATCCCAGTTCATTTACATTAGCCCCTTGATTTGTCCACATTTGTGATTAAGCTTCTTAATGTATTTTGCTATTCGTATGGACTTAAATTAATATAACCACAATGTGCCATTGACAAAAGATGCCGTTAGAAATAAAATACAAGCATGTGGCAGACCTGGCCAGGAAAAGAGGTAGTCTCTATTTGTTTGTTCAGTTGATTTGGTGATTTGCATTTGACATTTTGGACGTTTGTGCATGTTATTTTAATAGACAACCAGTCAACCATTATTGCATGCACATTTAAAAACATGTTTTGACAAGATAATACTCAGTTAGTTCTATATTATTATTAACTGCTAAGGGCTGTTTGTGTTTTATATGCATAATACAATAATACAATAAAGCAGTCACTACAGTGGCAAAACATAAAATGCAGCACACGCATGAAATTACTTTATCCATAGTGACATGCAGAACATTTACATTTTAACATGTAGTAAACATATAGTAACATATAGTAAAGTCCAGAATTTAATACAATCCACTATAGAATGTTGTGAATGCATGGCTTTATTGGTTTCCACAGTGTGGTACTTTCCTTATCGAAATGCCTTAATAAAAGCAGAAATACTATGCACATGTGACGTTACCTTTCCATAGGTGTCATGTGGAATTTGTGCCGAAATGAAAATGAGGCATGAATTTTTTTTATGATGTTTGCCCCCCTTAATTTGTACTGCAGATGTATTTGCCTCGTTCAAACAGAATCATATCTGTAAAATGCAATTTGCATATGCTGTAAACATGCCAAAATCAAAAGTAAAAGATCCATTACATTTCAGCATTAATATTGTACACTGTATAAGCTACATAGTTTTATACCTTTATTTCATTTTAAAGCGTATTGCCTACCATTCTGGCATGGCATTGTTTTTTTAGTCAAGCAACATGAAAACAATATAGTAGAGTGCTGGCAGATGTCTTGGCACCAATTCCACTCCGTAAACTGGAAAACACAAATTTGACACGGCAAATATAGTTATTTTATTTCCTTCCAAATCGACCTGTTCTGTTCTGTTCTGTTTTTTTTTTTTAATTTCTTATTAATATATATAGTGTGTGTGTATGTGTGTATGTGTTTTTGGGTGTGTAGATCTCCTCTATGCAGGCACAGATCCTGTCTCAAGAGTCTGATATGCAGACACAAGAGAAGGAGATGAACCGGACCAAGACAGACCTGTATTGTCTGGAACAGGAGGAAAAGCAACTTGAGGAGAGTCTCCGTGCAGGCAAAGCCAAACTAGAGAGCATTCTCAAACTACTTAAAACCTCACAGAATGAGATGGACGAGGTTAGAGCTGTTCAAATGTTTGTCTTCAAGTTTGTCTAAAAATTTTTTAATAATAAAAACTATTTGGCTTCATATACGTGATATTAACGTGTTGCTGTGTAACTGTGTAACATTTTGAGTCATATAGGTTAAAAAAGAAAAAAAATTGAGGCTGAATTGATTTGCATTCTAATTTGGTATGTCACTATGTTTAGTGACAGGGATGCTTGAGAGTTCTCAATTGTTACAATTTTTAAACTCAAGTCTGGACACCTTTTTGGCCAAATGAATGTTTTGCTGACAATCAGTATGTAAGAGGGTGTTTATTTAAATGCTCAATTAATGGAAAGTAAATCCATTCTTTTTACCTTTTGTATTACTCTGTTTACTTGAGATGGGTGTTTATTTTTTTATAGGAGCATGTCATCAAAATATCATGTTTTTAAACATTACTCTTATATTCTTTGTGACTAAGCTGTTTCTCTTTGGTAACATCCCTGTCTTACAGACACGGACTGAGCTCTCCCAGATACAGGAGAGCCATGCGGAGCTGAATCAATCCATTGAGCGCTTAAACAAAGCTTTGAATGGCAGTATGAGCAACCTAGCAGAGATCGACCATCTCCTCAATGAAGAAAGATCAACACCCAACACCACTGTGGTGAGCGTGATCGCATTAGACATGCATTGTGGTTGAAGTGTACACAATTATTGTATACAAGTCGGTTAGAAAAAGTGGATGTTTATTTATTTAGTTTTTGCAATTAGCTGCAGCTAGTCTTACATTTACATTTACATTTACCACATTTAGCTGACGCTCTTATCCAGAGCGACTTACAAGGGTATTCATATTACAGGTAGGCCAGTGTAGTGTTAGGAGACTTGCCCAGGGACTCTTATTAGTGTAGCACAGCATAGTCACCCAGACTGGGATTCCCCAGTCTCCCACATGTGGTGGTGGCTTTCAGGTGGGTAGCGGTGTTATCCGCTGAGCTACACAAACCACCAGTCTTGCCTTGGTAAAATGTATAAGAATTTACATAATCATAAAGACAGATACCGACATAACTCACACATATACCACATACACCATATATTGTTTGTAAATTGTTCATGCCAGTAGGTAGATTTCAGGGCCTTGTAGACCTCATGGTTTTTGTGGAGAAAAATGTTGTTGTGTAAATTTTAGTTCCTTTTGTAATGGAATTTTTGTTTTTGTATTTAAACTCTGCAGGTATTGTACTAATATGCGTTCTGTTGGAATTTGGTTTTGGTTGGAAAAGCCTGAGCATTTTCTTTGTGGTATCTAGATATTTCGGTCCCAAAAAGAAGCTTGACATGAACATCTAGCTTGACACAGTTCACTGGTTATCATGATAGTAGCCTTTGCAAAGCAGTATCACAGAAGGCTTCCATATGCAAATGAGCTGTTAAGTAAGCCACAAAACATTTACCTTTTTTTTTTTTTGTGCTGTGAGTGTCCTGTAAGAACAGTTCCGCCTATGACCAATGTTAGAAAACGTTCTGATCAATTTATGTAGGCATTAACTTTGTTTAATGGCTCCCAATATAAAAAGCTTTGATTTAATCAGTTACAAAATGCAGCTGTGTTTTTGCATTATGGTATTTTGCCTGTATCATTGCCCTTAAGTATAACCATGCCACAGTGTTCCAGTGTCAAATGGGCCCTTTCCCCCCCCAAAAGCACGCTCTCTTTGACGTTGCTGCCTTCATAAGCTTTCCTCTCTTTAGCACAGGAAATGAGTGGATGAGGGCTACGTTTGTGACGCAGCCGGCAAAGTTAATTGAGCTGCATGCTATTCTCCTCCTTCTCATTACAATGATAATATTTTCCCCAACCCTGAGAAGCAGGACTAACAACGTTTCTGAATGGTGTGGTCTGTTTCAGGAGGACTCCTTCAAGTTGAAGCTGGACATGTTTAATACTAACGCCAGTCGGGACCCCTTCCAGAGTGAGGACCCGTTCAAAAGTGACCCGTTTAATAAAGGTGCTGTAACATACAACACAGTCTGGGTGTTATGGTCCTGATATGTTTCCATAGCCTAAGGTGTGCTAGGGTGCTTAATTGAAATTCACTGCCTGAGCTGTTGGTTTGGCCTTAGCAGGCAATTTAATTAGGGGTCCAAGCACTTGGTGCTGGAATCGCGTAGTGCAAGACAAGAATACATGATCCGATTGACACCAAGCATGGTACACTTGCCTAATACCTAACGTTTAAGTAGGGTGCTAAGATCGCTGGACGTATAGTTATAGGAGGCACTAAAACAGTAATTCCACACGCTGAACCTATTCATCACATAATAAACAATCATTTCCAATACATAGTCATTTCACTGCAGCTTTTTAAAGTAACTGCCACCCGAGATCAAAACCAAAACTACTAAACTTGTATCTTATTTTTTACGCGTACCTGTGAAAATGTTACTGGTCCCCCGAATTGTCATTTGTGTCTAATGCTAAAGCTTTACCCCAAATGTAAATGATCAGTGAAGACACGTTTGGTATCCGGTTTATTTCTTCGGTTTGGTACTGGAACTACAAGGCTACAAGGCACATAATAGAAGCTTATCAGTATCATCAGCATCATGCAAGCTGCTGTGTCACCACATACTTGCGTCAAACTGAATATAGGTGTTGTGTAATCTTTAATAGGCTTACGTTTTTTTTTTTTTACTCTTCTTGACAGTTAATTATAAAACTTTAAAAATGCCTATAGAAAGGGCAGAACCTTGGATAGCTGCTACGTGCAGTTTTCTGCTTTGTACTGTACATTTGTTTTTGTTTTTTTTACATTTTTATAGATAGCAGTGTGTCAGATTTTCATAAGCATGTCTGATTGTGGTTACTTAAAGGGGATTTTCACCAATTTACATATCTATGTTTGTTTGGAATTAAGTCACTGAGGTGTAAACAGCCATTATAGAGAAACAGATTTTCTTTAACTGTGACAGGAACCCAAGGAGTGTTACCTACAACACTTGGTGATCCTACTTGTGTCTCGTGAGTTTAGTGTATGTTAATGGTGGTAGAATTGTGGTAAATGTGGAGGGGAAAATTTTTCTTGAGTGACTCCAGTAAAAGTAGAAGTCGTCCCTTTAGATCTCCACTTAACTAAATGTACTTATCATTACTGGAACTATACTCTTAATCAGTTCATTTTAGGTGAGGTGACTTTAGTGTCAGTCTCAGTCCTCCAGTCTATAATAGAAGGTCATTTAATTAGTCTTACACTGATGTGTATTCATATTATCATAACATAGCACAAAACACTGCAGGAGAACAGTTCTCATTAGATAGAAATGTAAAATAACTTTTTGCAAACAAGTAAAGTTTTGTTTTAAGATGCATTTTCAAATCTACGTTTAATATAATCTTGAACATATAGTAATAATAAAAGAAAATGGTGTTTGTATAAATTCAGAAAAAGACCCTCACAGTCACGAGTGCATGTGTTCATATTTCTATGTTGTGGTCTGTTTACCCACAAAGTCAGGAACAATATATTTTATCAGTTCTCTTATGCTTTGATGTGTGATTGTCAGTCAGCATTTGCATTAACCCCCATCCTGCTTTACTTACCTTCCTCCAAGTGGTTACTTGATGTGGTCCAGGTGTGAAATGGTCTTGGTGTGGTTAAAGTAAAAAGTCATAAAGTTTAGTCTTAAAGGTACTTAGGTACAGTAACCAGTTACACTTACTTCGTTATAGTCCACCACAGGCTTTTGGAGATAGATATCAGGTTCCTGTCACCACCTCTATCTGGTGTGCAGTTTCAGTGACACTCATTGCTTTATACGCATCCATCGCTTGTTAGCCAAATTTGCCTTGTAGCTCAAGTGCAAAATCGAATAAGCAAACTTAACACACGAAACATGCTTTTGCTGACTGACTGTGTGGGATAAGAGGGTAATTGTGCAAATTAGATTTTCACCAGAGTGTTAAGTGTATAATGGAAGGCATTTACTATGGGAAGGGGAATGTATAAAAAGGCATTCAACTAAAGTTGGAACCCTCTCTGTATTGAGCTTGAATCAAATGCCTGTCTTAGTCACTGTAACTGCCTTCAGACATCAGGCTGCCTGACGCAAATCTGATTTGCTTCTCCTTATTTATATTAATTCACTGTTTGGGCAAGCTAATGCCTTTGCTCAAAGACATACAGATGTGGTCAGAAGCAGAACTAGAGCGGTCACAGGCTTCAGGGGAGAACGTCTCTGTGCATATTGGTGAAGAGGGTTCAAATTTGGAATGCCTCTCTGAATATAACCCAGGAGTAAAACAGCAAAGTGGCTTTTAAAAGATGTGCTGATCCAATACTGATGAATGGCCGATACCAATTACCAATATTAACTCAATTTTTACTTAATATTAACTGTTTAGTCTAACCTTAAAGTATAGATTGCACTTTTACCTTTAAAATACTCTATTTTGATAAAGCTTTGGTTCTCTGCCACAAATAAAACATACTTAGCTAGACTGAATGGCATTTACTTATTGGATTCTATTCATATATGGTAAAGAAAATTTATTTTTATTATTTATTGTATATAACAGCTATGAGCTATTATATTATCGGCAATAGAAGTCATATTTAATAACTGTAAATACTTTATTGTGCAGAACAGTAAAAACAAAACTAAACAATATGTAGACAAAGCTATGGTGTGTGCATGTTAGCACCCAGCAGCTTTTTTGGCTTGCCAAAACAGAGCTAAATGTTGTTTCACAATCAAATATTTTACGTCATTTGTGTCATATGTGTTTCCTGTCTTGCCTTTGAGTGCCAGGCTCTGTATGGAGTCTGCATTTTTACAAGTATCAGCAACTTTGTTTTTTTGTGTTTTTTTTTTGTTTGTTTATTTGTTTGTTTGTTTGTTTGCCCACGCTGTTATGCTAACGGCTAAATCAAGGCTAAAGGCAGTTGCTTCTAGTTTGTCTTTCTTTAACATTCAATCCCTCAGTATAAATCTGTACAAACAGTGCTATAGAATGTACTTTCTGAAAGAAGCCTGGTTAAGGTTTGGGGGGTCACTCTTGGTAGCCTTTGTTTCCCATGAAATGTATATGAACAGATTTTGTCATAAGCAATTATTTATTTATTTATTTTTTTGCTGCTTGTTGTCCCCACACCGATGATGTGTTGTTAAGCTCCATCTACTGGTGTGCATGCAGACATGAGCTTCATAATATCAGTCAAAGGTGTTGGCATTGTCATCACCAATACCATTACTGTATTTCACTGGAATATACGGTATTATGTCTTATTGTATTTGGGTTTTCAGTTATTGTGTAAGTTGGACGCATGGTGACCGATATGGCAAAATATGATGATATATGAGAGTGTATTGAAGCGTGTTGCACTAGCAATGCTTTTTAAAAAAACATTTAAAACTTTTTTTTTTTTATTATTCAACTTACCACATACTGTACTTCATTAAATCGAATTAAACAGGCCTAAGTATGCTTTCTATTTAAAGAAATGTGCTGTTGCTTAGTATTCTTTAGGTAGCAAAGATATCCTAGATATACTTTGGATATTCTCAGAATTTCAAAATTAATCACAATAACAGCAATATGTTATCATATTGTCAACCTCTAGTTGGAACAGACAAAGAAGTAAAAGTTAAAATACATGGGCTATCACAGTAATGACAAGTATCATCGCATTGCCCTCCCAATGCATTGTATTGCCTATCCGTGTTGTATGTTGGTCATTTTGGCATGTATGTTAATACATCCTTTACAGGAAGCACACTCGCGCTTTTTCTGATCCTAACATAAAGCTTTGATAATTTAAAGTTGCATTATGGAAATACTATGTATGCAAAACTATACTAGAAATACTACAATAGTGTGTGAAGTCATTTCAAGTAGAAACATGATGTACTAACTCATTTTTCTTATACTTTTCTCTTTTTTTAGCTGATCCATTTGGTGGCGATCCCTTCAGACAGAATGATCCTTTCAGAGATCCCTTCAGCAGCTCAGACCCATTCGCTAATAGCACGGCCAGTCCTTTAAAGGTGACTATTAAAAGCTACGGCAACACTTTATGCAGATGGTCCAATGTTGATGCCTTGTGAATGCTCAGTATGTCTTTAAATCAAATTCAAGAGAATGTCTTTTAATTTCAACTAAACTTGATTGCCAAAGAATCTGTTGAATCTACACCTACTCCTAAACCTAACTCAAACCATAACGTGTGTGTTGATAATCAGGCGGTATCACCAGACAGTTTGTTGATGATTGAGGTATACGTAGACTGTCTATAAGGGGACCATCTAAATTAAGTGTGTGCAAAGAAACGACCACTTTTGTCACGTTCATGTGTTGTCTTCCTGAGTGAATGCCCAGTCATGTCTTTGTGAGATTCTCAGAAATGTAATTCTTAAAATACATGAGGAAACACCATAATCAGGTTCTAAATCTAAGGCATGAGCTGATTCCAACGTTCAAGGGTTTGCTGCCCTGAACTAATCATTCGTAATATGGATGTTGATTCACAATATTATACTGTCAACACTGAAATTGCATGTGTTGCTATAGATAGATCTGATCTTGTCAGTATGAAACTGGCTCTAATGAACATAGAAATCAAGTTTGCTTTAATTTAGCTATATACCACCAAATACCTGTCAAAGTTTACACAACACCAATAAGTGACTATAGAATAATATCTATGTAGAATCATTAATTTCGGGTGAAATACAGTAGATGACCGGTACACGTGGACTGTACTACATGAGAGCCAGTGTAATATTATTATCTGTAGCACCAGATAAACACAGTTTCATTGCTGACAGTAAAATAGGGAGAATTACACTCACTGGCCTCTATATTTGGAACACCATACCAAAAACCATTTCTTAGAGACTCTGTTTTATGTTGGCTGGATTGCATCACTTTCCTGCTTTACCATGTTCTGGACATGCTCTGTTGTAATTAGATCTGTGGGAGGATAGTCCAGTACACAGGACTGTTTTCGTGCAACCTGTTTAAGGTGACTTTGTGGAAAGGTACATTGTCATGCTCAAAAGTCCCCTGCAGAAGATGAAAACGTGGCCATAAAGAGGTGCCTATGCTCAGCAACAATAGCAACAACTCAGATAGGCTGTGGCATTCAAATGATGTTCGGTTGGAGTTAGGGGACTTGACGTGTGCCGAGAAAACTTTCCCCACACCATTACACTATCTCAAGTAGTTTCAAATCTTGACACGCATCTGTTTGGGTCCATGAATTCCTGCTGTTTTTGCCAAATCCTGACCCGACATTACAACATGCAAGTTCTGCAGTAGAATTTGAGATGGATCTCCAGTCTTCACTACACTTGTAGAGTGTTTGTGCACACGGTAGCCTCAGATTCCTGTCCTTTAAAGACAGAAGTTGGAACCCGATGTGGCCTTCTGCCGTCGTTTCCGACCGTCTCACGGGTTAATGCGTTGCTTATTCAGAGATGCTTTTCTAAATGCCACGGTTGCAACATATGGTTGAGTTAGTCTAGCCTTTCTATAAGCTTGATTGGTTCTAGCTTTTGTTTTTTGCTCCATACTGTAGAGACTCTAGAGAGAGAGTCGTGCATGAGATCAGTCCCAGGAGATCAGCAGAAACATTCAAACTACCCCGTCTACCCCCCAACAACCACACTACCACTTGCTTGGATCACCTTTTCCGCCTCTATGATGTTTTGTATGGAAAGTTAGCTGAAGCTCTTAAGCTATGCTGGTAGGATATGATGCATTACGCTTCTGCCTCATGATTCGCTGATGGTGTAATTGCATGACTGAGCAGATGTACAGGTGTTTCTGGTGGCCAGTGAGTAAATATGGCACTTTTTGGAGAATGTGGAACTTCAAAGAAGAGGAGACTCAGACAGAATATGTTAAATGGCTGCTTTGTGCCCAGGTGGCAAGGTGTTGGTTGCAACAGGCTTTGGCACTGAAAGGCTGAAATACTTTGCTTTTGAGGTTGCTTAGAAAAGAACAAGCTCCTCTGGGGAACTTCTTGACTTACTGTTATTCTCTGAAGCATGAAAAAATAACACGCAACCCGTTTTCTCTTTTTTTTCTATCTCTCATTCTGCAGGGGAGCCCTTTTAGCAGGCAGGGGAGTCTTGTATCCAGCAGTTCTAAGTTCAAAGACTCAGGTACTGTACGTTTGGTGCTCACGCAACATCACTCACCTGCTAAAGCTTTGGTTTAAAAGAATGCTCCAGCATTTTTCAGCCTTTATCTCCATTCCCTTTGCAGCTGTATATGAAAGTTTGGGCACTCCTGCCCGAATTACATATGTTAGTGATTTTTAAAGTGGAGGTAATTGTGGTTTAGACGCTCCACTAACTCAGTACTTTGTAGCATTCCCTTTGGCTGATATCACAGCTTGCAAACGCCTTTTACGCCAACTGTTTAAAGCCAAGTTCCTTGCAGAAAGTTTTTTAGTTTTTGGATATTCTTGGACCATCTTGCACACACAGCATATTCAAGACCTGCCCACAGGTTTTCAGTGAAGTCAGACTGCAAGGCCTTAAGGCCTTTTCTAAGCTGTTAAGCAGTTCATGGTCGATTTTGAGGCATGTTTTAGATCTTCTTCCTGTTGTTAAGGCCAGCTTCTTTTTAACTTCAGCTTTAGTTTATTGACTCAATGTGTCACTATCATTTCCAGAATTTGCTTTCTGATATTTAACAATGTGTCAATGTGTGTGCCACTGGTGGCTACACAACCCCAAAGCATTAATGATCCACTCCTCCTTTCATCAAATGCTGCTGCCTTTTATTTCCTCCTAACATACCTTTGGTAATTGGCTACAACGCTCCATTGTTAATCAGTCTACTGCACTCAGTTCCAGAATGCATTGGAATTGTCTATACGCCAGAGGCTCACTGTTGTGAGCTTGCAGGTAAAGACTCTTCCATTAAGGTTATACTTGCGTGAGCAATGATGGACTGGTGCACCAGCACTCCTGTGTCAGTCAGTTGCTAAACGTTTCTGCCCAATGTATAGCAGTGCTATCCGGAGGTTTTCTTGCTCTTCCGAATCTTGTTTTGACTTCGGCACTTCCTCTTTACTGCTGTTTCCTAATGGCATTTTGGACAGTAAGAAGTGCAAACTGGAAGTGCTTTGATGTCTTTTTATAGTCCTTGGTTGCTTAGAGGTTGTTTAGCTACCTTTCCTGATCCTCAGTGAGCTGCTTAGAAGCACTTGTGGATAATAAGTGCTATTATAAAATTTGATGAGTCAGATATTTTTTATGCTCTGGAATTTCAAAGCGTTTTGCAAAAGAAAAATCTTTACCTGTCTGACTGATTCTAAATTGTCTGAATTGAGTTAACTTCTGGGATTATAACTGGAAAGAACTTTTGCATTTCATTGATTTAAATGTTTTATGGTAACCAGTTGAAAAGTTAACTGTGAAAAAGAAATAGTATTTTATTTATTTATTTATTTATTTTTTGCTGCAGACGTTTATGTCTAATTAACAAAATATGTCATATGACCAGGGAGCCCAAATAGAGATGATACGAGGGAAGAAGCTTGCGCTGTTGTTTTCCCTTGTAAAGCTCTCAGCTTGTTCTTGGTCATCTCAGTCTTTAACAACTCAAGGCAAATCTGCAGGGTGGGGTCTTAGAGGTGTCCATAAGGGGAAGCTCGAAGACTTTCTGGGTACTGAGGTGATGTTGTTTCGGAAAGAGATCTGAGATAAATAGACCTCAGAGTTTCATAACAAAACATGATACATACAGACAGTCAGACGCGTTTCCCTCCTGAAAGCTACCATGCTACATGAATGAGCAAGTGTTTAACTGAGCCGTATTATTGTAGGTTCTCTGACTTTTGATATAATATTATTTCATGTAATGCATCTGTATTCATTAAGGTGCATATATTGTGGATAGCTGATTTTTTTAAACTCCCTTTTTAATTAACATGATAAAGTATTTAAACATGTTTAAAGTTTCATACAGTTTACTACAGTCCATAAAGTCCATAAGCTGCCCAAGTGTCCCATTTTGAACGGCATTTCAACAGCTGACATGTTTACTAACAGTCACCTCTGGTCAAATTACTTGTGTTGAAATGAACACATCCTCTGTAGATAATTTTATTGCACAATTACTGATTATTATTATTGATAATGGTTATATTTGTGTTATAGTCATCATGACCCTCAGTTCTTATAGTTGTAAACAATTCCACATGATTTACATCTCAGAGACTCAAGTGAGCACTAATTTAGTAAAATTGGTGGAATTCCAGTTTAATATGTTAGTTTATCCCAAGCAGTGTCAAGAGTACACAGTACAGAGCCCTCATTGTTATTACTGAGCATGATTTATAGAATGTTCCTGTTTTAAAACTTCCCATGGCACAAATATATGTAATATGTGTTAAGAGTTTCCACAAACAGAACCTGTCTCTTTTTGAAGTTCTGAAGTGCATATTTCATCATTTTTATTTTAGACTGCGGTGGTCTGTAGTTTTTACCTGCGGGGCTTTACTTTTTCCTGCGGCCTGAGTCTATTTATAGGGCTTTTACCTGCACGAATAACTCCCGCACTCCCTAAAATAGCTCAAGCAATAACAGGCCCAGCTTTGTGGCCAAACGGAACAGAAAACCTTGGAGCGCTAACGTGTAGCAGAAAACCTCTCCAGGAACACAGGCGCACTTTCACCTGCGCCGATCTGCCCCTCTCTCACTTGCATGCTATACGTCTTGAACAGGTACACTCTCTTTCTGTTTCCCCACAGAGGAAATAGGGTCAATTTATGACAAACACACAATCCCACACACACCTCGAATACCTTGTTTAGTATGAACACTAGCCTGAGTGTTCTATGCTACTACGCAGGATTTGTGTGGACAGAGGGAGCTGCAGCACCCTCCAATTTCTTCAGGCTTGTTTAAATGCAGCTGCAGAAAAAAGAGGGAAAGAAAGAACTCCATGATAAAATAACTTGAGTAAAGACCTGGGTGTGCTTGTTTTAGGGTGGATTCACATTGAATGTTTTATTTATACATTTTCAGAATCTGCTGTACCTGCACACGTAAAGCAATGCTGCTTTTTCATTACAGCTTCCCTCATCCACTGCTGGCTGCTTTAGGAGTATCACTACAACACAAGCAAGTGTAGGCGTCCAGAGTAAAGGCATATGCAAAGATGGACTAGCACTGAACCCTGATGCACCGTCATGTACAGTTCCTCCTTCTCCCACTTCATTTCTTACTAGTCTTAAAAGTAAAGTTGCCCCCTAACCTGAATCCAGGAGCAGGCAGCATCTGTCGGCATGATGGTCGCTTGCCAAGAACCTTAGACGTTTTTGCATTTACGCTTTCTAAGATCTAATGGTGTATGATTGGAAAGTCACTATCGTCTCTTGAGGTACAAAAATGATGTTATGAAACCAGGCTAGCTGGCTAGCATGCTAACCCAAGTGGATATCTCTGCAGCACCATACAGAGGCTTCTTTGACGATCTGTCAAAACTGTTATTTCTTCACATTGTGTTGATTATTTTAGTTCATTTTTAAATGTTTTACACTACAAATCTTACATAAATACAAGTTGTTTTAACTCTTAATTCTCCTGCCAGTAGCTGGTTTGTCTTGATCTTGGTCTTGATTTTTATATATAATGAGTAACCATATGGCCCCCTGCTAAATATGGTCCTTTGCATGATGCTAAAACAGCCATGACCTGCTGAGGCATGGATGCTATAAGACCTCTTAAGGTCCCTTTTGGTATCTGGCACCAAGACAGGAACAGTAGATTGTTTAGGTCATGTAGTTTGCGAGATGAAGCTCCCGAAGATCACGTTTGTTGTTTCGACACGTACGACAGATGCAGGATTCAGAGGCGAGGGCAAAGCTTTGAACTCTTCACCAAAATCCTTATTCCTGAATAATGTGTGCAGTGTGGCAGGGCAAACTGTCTTGCCCAAGGTGGTTATTGCCATTGAGGCAATGAAAAGGTGTACCTAGTCTGCTCTGTCATTTAGAGAGATGGCACACATTTAGTTGTCGTCTATGTGAATGTCTGGGCCAGGAGTCCCCCCCCCTTTTTTTTTCTCCCCCACAGTGTTTTCTGGTGCCGTCACCTCCCCCAGGTAATCGGCATACATGGACCAACCCGTCCCCATGATGTCAAAGACAACGTGGTCACACAACCTTCTTTCATTCCTCTAAGGTCCATTTCTGACACTCACGTGGCAGGCACTTTTTTTTAGTCTGCGGCTAGCCAGGCCATACATATACGACTGAGTAGGGGAGTGTTTGTTCACTGTTCATGACACATTCTTCCCATGGCCATCATTAAATATTTTTGTGACCTGTCACTGTAGCTTCAGTAGTTCCGTCCAGATGGAAAAGCTTTTAATGCCATTGCGTATCAATGAGCCTTGAGTGCCAGTGCTCGGTCACCGGTCCGTGGGTTGTCCTTCCTTGGACTGCTGTCGTAGTCATCACCGGTCAAAACCGCACAAGCCTTGCGACACTCCAACCCAGATGCCTAGCCGAAATGATTCAGCCCTCGTCAAAGTCATTCAGGTCTTGGCTCCTGACCGTTTCTCCCGCGTCGAACGTGGTGTGACTCTGAGCACGGTGACTGACTGTTTATTTACCATCTAATATGTCCCAGACCATGCGTCACTGTTATGAGATAATCAACATTATTCACTTAATCTGTGGGTGGTCATAATGTTTTGGCTTATTAGTGTATATTATCATGTCAACAACTGAATGAAAAGCTCCCAGAATAATCATTTATGGAATGAGCTTTATCGCTAGTGTGGTGGATACTTAATAAACAATACAACAAATGCATGTTAGTGGATATTATGAAAGAAGCTTTGGAATTTGAATCCATTTATTTTCCAACCCCATTGGCCATTTATGACCCAACCTAAAAAAATAAAATACATTCAAAATTGAATCTCACAGGTATACGCACATATTGTCAGCTTTGCCACGTGATGCGATATTATAAACATTCTCCCCGATCTACATAAAAACCAGTTGGCCTGCGTTATTGCATGAATGTCTCTGTGTGTGCCACGTATATATGCTGTTTAAAATAGCAGCACCCCTAGCTTAAAACTCTTTCCCCGGGATGGAATAAACACACGCTTGAATAAACACACATTTCTCATGCGTTCTAATACAGCTCTCCTGAACGTCACTTCTGTGGTCACTCTCACAACCAGCACATTGTGTCGTAGTGATTTTATTTTTTTTCTGTCTCCAGTTGCAAGTTTGTTCATGAAGTCATAACCTGCTCTCTGCAGTGTTAGATAAAGGTTGTTTGCCATGGTCTATCGAACACTGACGCTACTTAACACCATAATGAGTTAATTACAAACGTACGTCATCAGCATCGCACAGAGAACAGAAAGCAGACTTTTCAGGAGTAGAAAGTCATGGAAAACGAAACAGTGCGGCCACAGTGAGGCTCCCAAAATAGCTGTGCAGCTGCTGCGTGTGGTGCTGAACTGCTACTGACGCTGCTGCTGTTGCATTTGTGGATGTTTCCATAAGCGGGGAAAATGGTCAAGTTAGAACTGCCACTGAACCTGCGCTCAGGTTCGATACTGACCTGAACCAATTCAGTGTTCTTTTCTCTCCCTCTTTCTCTCTTGTCTCTCTGCCTCACTCACACTATCTACTGCCTCGCTCTCTCTGCCTCGCTCTCTCTTCCTTACTCTTGTTTTCGCTCCCTTTATCCTGCTCTCACTCTCTCTGCCTTTCTTTTTCCTATCTCTCGCTCTCTGACTCACTTTTCCCTCCTTCTTTCCCTCTCTCTCTCTTTCTCTCTCTCTCTCTCTCTCTCTCTCTCTCTCTCTCTCTCTCTCTCTCTCTCTTTTTCTGTAGACCCCTTTGCTACAACGGACCCTTTTGGCAGCGACTCTTTTGGCGGGAATACTGGCTTTGCAGACTTTGGAAATATGTCAAAGGTAGGAGGGAGGTCACAGCTGAAACAGTCCATTCATTCATCTGACCACAGGAAAGCACAAGTACATTTTGAACCACCAGTAGTTACGTACCTCTCTGTAGCTGCCATAACGGCCTGTTTATGCCTTTTGAAGAAATCAACATGCATTAGGTGAGATTATTAATGAAGTGCCGTCTGAAAGTAACTTCTTGGTAGCAAGGAATTCTGATAACCTGTAATTCTGGTTAAGTAAGAGGGTGTGTAAGTTAAGAGCTTTGCTGACTGGTTGGACTGTTAAATGAGATTCAGTTATCAGCCTTACTTGGTTAACCAATTTAGGCCATAGTATCAGACTAATGCAGTCGATGTTCTTATCCATTACTGTTAATTACAAAAAGGCAGGTCAGCGATTTAGTGAAGCGGTCAGGAGTGTGTTACTTGGGACATAAATGGACTAGGCGAACTGCTCTTGCTGAAGTTTAGAAACAGTGTAAAGATATGTGTGACAAACTACCATGTTGGCACATCATCTGCTGAGGAGAAAAGAACTCGGAGAAGACACCGAGTGTTGCACCCGACAGCTAGGCCTACAGCTCTGTGTCAATTAGTTTAGTCGTCCAGACGTTTTTGCCATTTCCTTTCCTGTGGTTAACCAATTCCATCTTAACTCCACAGTTACTACATGAAAATTATTCATAAAGTATATAAGTAAGTAATTATGTCGATTACACTTGAAGTTCTCATCATAGAACGAGGTTTTGTTATCTGTTTGCTAAAGCTTAGCTTGTTTACTTGTATTATGACTACCATCTTTATTGGGATTATTTACAGTCATTTTTGTCTTTTTATTGTAGTATTACAAATGCATCAACCTGTATTGTCTTTAAAGGCTTCGAGTGGACATCCAATAGGCCGAAAACCGACCTACCCTCTGCCGCCTCCCAAAAAACCTGTACCTGCCAGACCAGCACCACCGCCATATGGTGAGTTTCTTGTATGTGTGGGTGCATGTATGTGATTAATCAACCTTTACTAAAGTGTTTTTACTGTGTGGTGTGAGTTATGCGATATTTAAATTATTCATGTTCATTTTATTTCATTTACCTGGAATCAGGAATGGCCTGAAAAACCACAATGACTCTAGAACAAAGAGATGTATAGTTGAACACGCTTTGATGTTGGAATACAAGGTACAATGTAAAACTTAAAATGGGCTAGAGTGCAATTCTAATATTGTTGTAAGTGCCATCTTGAACTTCACGCGTCAAGAATTTCACGCAGTTTAAAGCGAATCAGTTTGTGGTGATTTAGTTCATGCAGCGCTAGTTATTGGTATATGAGCTTCCATAACTTGTTAGCTACACTAACAGCTTTAGAATATGTTCTGAATGGTGGACAGAACTTTATATAAAAAACTAAACCTGTATTGCATAAAGAATGTAGTTACAGTAAAATGCTGGAACCCTTTATTTGAAAAGGTGGTGATGAAATCTAGAGATACCTTAAGTAGATGTACTTTAACTAGATAATAGATAGATATTCAGAGAATAATAATGACGGTATGTAAATGATTAAAAATGCATGAAACATTGAATAAAACTTTTGGTGGTGGTATACGTTAGTGTCACATAGTGCCAATTAGCAAACGCTTTTAAAACATGTGATAGAACTGAAATGTAATTAACTGCTTCAGTCCTCTTTTTTTGGCCCGCATCTGCGATCATATATTTCCCAAAAGTCAAGCAAGCACAGCATCATGACAGGCTTTGATGCACTCTACCAGCTGATACTTCACTCCGCTTGATGGCTGAAAGTAAAAGCACTTCCCCTTTTGGAGGTATCTAGCATCTACACATCAGTGCACGCAGCAGAGCGACTGTGTGGTTCAGATAAGCTTGTGTGTGCCTGTCAGTAACGTACTGATAGTGTGGCAACTTCATGGAAAATGAAAAGCCTGTTGGTAGCATGAGGCGATTGGGGGTCACATTTTTGACGTTTGTTCAGGGCTAGTTAGATTACAGATTTTAGAAAGTGATCATGAACCACAGGGCATCTGGTGCATTTAAGCAAGAGCTGTAAGAAGATGGCTCTGTTTTAAATGGCCTACTTGTATGCCCAAAAGTATTCACTATGTACGTAACGGTGTTCAAAAGTTGGTTTATGTGAGTACAAGTAAATTTTCTGGAGTCCAAGTCAAATCTTGAGTCTGTGGTATGTCAAGTCACGATTCTTTAGGGTTTGGGTTTGAATCTGAGAGAACTATCAAGTCTCTGGACCTGAGGCTTAAGTTTTTGGAATATATATGTGTGTCGTGTCTGGAGTCTCTAGCCAGATCTAGAGTTGTCTGGGGTGCAAGTTAGGTCTTGAATCAAGTCTCTGGTATTGAGTCCGAGGTAACCCTCGAACATCCCTGGTATGAATCGAGTCTCAGGTTTCTAGGAAATGAGCTAGAAATCTCGAGTCTTTTGAGAGCATCTTGAGTCACTGGAGTGTGCATGTGAGTCAAGTCTTGATAGTCTGGGGTTGACATGAGAGCTCTGTCTCAAGGCTCTGGGATATCCTTGGGGAGTCTTGAGTTCCTATGTTTTAAATATGAGTCAAGTTTCGTATACCTGTGGTGCAAATCAAATCTCGAGTTTCTGGAATGGAAGTCTGAGTCAAGTGTTGAGTCTCTGGGTTTGGGTTTGAGTCTGAGTAAAATATCATGTCTCTGGACCTGAGGCTTTTTTTGGGGTATGTATGCGTATGCGAATTTTTGGGGTATGTATGCGTATCATGTCAGGTTCCAGTCAAATTTAGAGTGTTTGGGGTGCAAGTTAGACCTTAAGTCGGGTCTCAGGGATTGAGTCAGAGGCAACCCTCAAGACTCTCTGGTGCAGTCTTAGGTTTCTAGTATATGAGCTCAAGTCCGGTCTTGAGTCTTTGGAAAGTTTCTTAAGGCACAGGGGTGTGCATGTGAGTCATGCTATGAGATTCTGGGGTTTACGTGAAAGCTCTTTCTGAAGTTTTTGGGATATCCCTAGAGAGTCTTATGTTCCTACGTTTAAACTATGAGCCAAGTGCTGTATGCCTGTGGTGGAAATTAAAACTCAAGTTTCTGGGATTCAAGTCTCTGGGGTTGAATCCGAAGCATCCCTCAAGTCCCTGTGGTGTGAATCGAGTCTTGAGTGTTTAAGATGTGACCCCGAGTCAAATCTCGAGTCTCTGGGGAGTTTCTTGAGTCGCTAGGGTGTGCATGCAAGTCAGGTCTTGAGTCTCTGGGGTGTATATGCAAGTTGTCTCAGATCGCAGGGATATCCCTACGGAGTCTCGAGTTCCCGGGTTCTGAGTGAGTCAAATCTTAAGAACCTGTGGTGCAATATGGAGCTTCTGCGATATAAGTCTAAGGGGTATGTATGCGAGTCAAGTCTCTGGGTTGTAAGTATGACGCAGCTCAAGTCACTAGGATACGAGTCTTAAACCTCTAGGAACTTTCTGAGGTCGAGGTTGAATCTCAAGTCTCTGGGTCTGAGTGAAGTCTTGAGTTTCTGGGTGTAATTCTAAGTCAACCCTCAAATCTCTATGGTGCAAATCGGGTCTTGAGATGAGAGTCTAAATAAGTCTCTAGGGAGTTTTTTGAAATGTGTAGGTCAAGTCTTGGGTGTGCTTTCGAGTCATGTCTAGCCAGTGTATTGAACTTGAGTCTTTGCAGTGCAAGTCGAGATTTTAGTCTCTGGGATTTGAGTCAGAAATTGAGTAGAAAGACTGCAGGGTTTGCAGTGAGTCTTGAGTCTCTGGGCTGGGATTCCTGTTAACTTATTTATACCACAGAGGTGTGCTTGTAATATTTGTATCATTATGTAATATTTTAATTGACTATAATTGATCTTGGGCAACATGGTGGGCTGGGTTTGGTTTCTGGCCTGAGTATCTTATGTGTGAAGTTTGCCCAGGGTGTTTCAGTTTTCTCCCACAGTCCAAATTCATGTTGTTAGGTGACTGGAGATGCTGAATTGCCGCTGTGCATGTGCACGTGTGTGTGCGTCTACCCTGCCATCCAGCACCGTCTGCGACCCATAAGGATAAGCAGCTTAGCAGGTGGATGAATAAAAATGATTGAACTTTTTTTTTTATTTGACACTCAGGTCACTGGTACTAGGGTGAAGCACAACCAGAATACTTTGGGGGGTTTTGCTCGAGAGGAAGGGCAGGACACTAGAAACTGCAGCATTTTTGTTCTTAGTCAACATGCTTGCTGCTCCACCCGAGGTTTCCACTGGCATCCTTTTGGTTGGCAACCCGCTGAGCCACAGTAACCACGTGACCAGCGAGCACTGTGAGTACAAGGAGGTGTGTGTGAGTGGTTTCTTTTATGTGTTTGTGGTCCTTCACACTAGCCTTGTGAGTTCAACCTGTTGACCTTCAACCTCAATATGAGTACAATCTGAACCTGCACAATACAACAGAAAGCTCCTCTCCTTGAAGAGCATCCAGCTGTTTCACTCTGAATAAAGTGCCAGGTGCCATTTCCCCTTTTAACCCAAGTGGGACAGCCCCCGAAGACCTTGGTTTAGGCTACTGATCATACCACAAACCTAAGAGGGTATACAGGTATAGTCAAATATATGCAAAGCATGTTTATGTACAGCAGGAGTCTCTGGACACACCTCACTAAATGTCTGTTGTTTTATAATCTTAAAGACACTTATAATGCCTTGAAAGAACATGAAATACATAACTAGTATAAATAATATTTAATAAATTAATTACTCTGTTTAAATATATATTATTCAAATATATATTATTCTTGTTTCTTTTAATGCCTCTCAACAAGTTTATGTGAAGCATCTTCAAACTTTTGTGAAACCTGCCTCAGTGTAAAGAGGAAGTTAGTTTGACGAGTCAAAAATGTAGTTTGACTCCTTCAACACATTTTTGGTCACTGTACAATTGCTTATTATTTCATAGTGTTAATATAGCTTCCAGTCTTTTTTGGGTATTTGCTTTTTTTTTGTTTGTTTCCAAACAGCTTATTTTAGTACTTAAAATCCAAGAAAATGAAAGACCTTGTCCTTTATGACAAAGCATGTTTGAGTCTTGTCATTTTACCAAAAAATCTTTGGCAAAAAATCCTGTAATTAACAAAACAGCCAGAGATTCCAAGGGCCTTAGTAGGTACTTCACCTTCTGGAGTCCATAACGTCATCAGAAGATTCAGGGAATCCGGAGAAGTCTCTATACATGAAGGACAAGGCCAGAAATCACAAATTAATTCCCATGACCTATGACCTCTCAGATGGTACTATGTTTAAAGACCAGCATGCTTCTTCTGTAAAGGGTGTCACACAAGCTCAGGAATACTTTGACACACTGTCCAAATATGCCATCAGTGACTGCTTTGCCCAGTGGAAGCGTCATCCATTTATGCTGCTGGCTTCTGTGGGCTAGAGCACGTCTGAATTAAGACCGATGCACAGTGGAAACGTGTTGTGGTCAAACAAGCCAACCTTTGCAGGGGCGGAGCATGTGTGTTTTGTATTTGACCTTTAGGCCTAAGGGTTAAGTTACTCAATCCCCACGCAGGGAAGCACTCAATAGGCTTCTGATATTGCAGCCAATGATGTGACGTCTCTGTGGTGCTGTGAGGTAATTTAGTCTGTGGATGTGTTTACTGTGGAAACTCATGGAAAATCAGCAAAAATGCTCTTTCCACCTTTTTTGGAATGTGTTGCAGAATGTTCAGTTTAGAATAAACATATCGTCGCTGTCCAAAGAAAAACATGTATCTCAATTTTTGTTGATTTTTATTTTCATGTTTCATTTGATCACATGATATGCTGTTTACACTGTGCGGGAATTTCATGAAGAATGGACCAACAGAAACGGCCCAGAGCTGTTTGGAAAGACGTCTGGTTACACTGACTTCCATTCAAGTTACAAGAGGTTTTTGGCCTCTCCTGAAAAGTAGCCATTTTGGAGATACCTGTTTTTCTTTGGAAGCGACGATATATAAAAACAGTGACGTTCATAAGCTAAATATTCTTTTCAAGGTATGAAGGGATCTCCTTTAGTCATTGTACATGATGAAGACGCGTAGGGCACCTAAGATGTGTGTAGGTAGTTTCTTGTGTGGATGTTGGTGTCTGTTTAAATGGGAAACAATGTTGGTGACTCCTTTGAGAATCTGATCCCCTTTGAAACTAACCGGTTACTGCTGTGTCCTCCTAACAAACTATTATGCTCAGTTTTAATGTTGTTTATTTTATTTTGGGGTCCATTAGAATAGATTTACATTCATTAGATAGATTTACATCAGCTTTACTGTACATCTGTATTTAGCCTGACACACTTTTGCTAGACCTGCTGTGTCTTTTAAAGCCCCGCCTTCTCAGCCCACCCACTCTTTTCAGATTGGTAAACTGCCAGAGAGGTCGAAAGTGGTGGCGGCATCCGTCTACAAGTTCTGACACTGCACAACTCGGTCTTCCCAGCCTCACTTCTGCCGCACGTTGTGTGAGGGTGTACCAAGCTCCTTGGATTGTGTTATGAGATTGCCTCATCTTGACACAAAGGCAAAGGGCTGCAATTCCAACAAGGCATTTTTAAGAGAGCTTAGAAAAGTGGATTTTGTGGAAGAGGGTTACTCCCTTGTACTTTGGGCTTTGCAACTTGGCACACCATTTACACGCACAAAGAGCTATATAGCTCTTACCAGGTCGTACCACTTTAATAGGGTGCTCTTGGACGGATGGAAGAGTTGAAGTTTGCTCCAGTGGAATATTGATGGATATGAGTTTATATTTAGCGTAGTGTTCTCTGAATGTTCTGCTCTTCTGGAGTACAATAAACACATCATCGAATATCCGTACGCTAGCCCCTCCTTGAACAGATGCAAATTATAGTGTAAACAAAAGCTTATGTAACGCTCTTCCATGTCATAAACACCAGTCATCCAGTCTTTCCTTTACTGGTTTGACCTTTCATGCATGTGTATTTACAGTGCTGGGAGCAATGTATTGTGTTGTTTGTTATGTATGTGGGGCAGAGGCTGTGTTCACTGGGTTGTTATTGCTTGTTTTCGTGTTGTCAGTGTAGACATGGGTGGGGTCGCAGCAGTGCTGTGCTGTTATCACAGAGTCGGAGGAAACGAGGAGATGGAGTAGGGGAGAGAGAGAGAGAGAGAGAGAGAGAGAGAGAGAGAGAGAGGGAGGCTGAGAGTGTGAGTTTGACCGACGTGCACACTTCACACCCTCCAGAGAAGCGCTCACTGTGAATTTCCCACGACTGGCTAAAAGCGTCCATGCCAGCAAATGCTCTCCTCCCTCACCCTCTCTCTCTCTCTCTCTGAACTTTCTATTTCCTCTCCTACTTTCAGTAAATAACGCCCCTCTTTATCATATTGACCGTGAGAAAACGAAGGTCGTCCCTCAAACACTCTGAGCGGCTCTCTTCTGACCTTTTGCACTCAGCGTGCATATAGAGGTGATGTTCGGCGGTGATGCTGAACATCTGCTGCTTACTTCACAGTGCTTCTCAGGTCATGTCAACAGCTCAAAAGTTCCTTTACCTCAGAAAAGTTGTGGCTGGGATCAGTTCATGCAGGTTCATTCACCTCAGCAAGTTTTATTCTTTAGCATCTAATATACTACGTGCACCACAAAGCTTGTGGGCCAACGAGCTTTTGTTGTGTTTGTCAACAGTTGCTTTGGTGGCTTTTGGGCGTTGTAATTGGTATTGAAAGTTTGTTGCATTTGCAGAAATGAAACCGTTGCTCTGGTTTTGGTACACCGCAAGCAAACCTTTTAATAAACTTCAAGTCCTTAACCCAGTTCATTGAGTTGCCCAGCTGTCAGGTAACCACACAGGGCAAATAAATAATGATTTGTCCTGATTTCAGTTTATATCTATATATTGTTTTTTTGTTTGTTTGTTTGTTTTTTACCCTCAGAGGTTTAAGTAAATGATGTTTTCTGGAAACAATTAAATGCGTTAGGATGTAAAACAAATCTTTTCATAATACAGACCAGATAATAGACTGCAGTCACAATGCATCACCTTTACCCCCCATGTTTTAATGTTTAAAAGAAGCCTGTCCAAGAATGTGTTTCCACTGTAATGGTTGTTTTCTCTGAACTGTTTTAGGCACAAGTTCAGCAGGAGCTCATACAGGGCTTGCTGCACGTAGCCAAGCACTTGGTGCCCCCCGTGTTCAAAAGCCGCACGACTACTCTTTCTCTTCGACCCTGTCCAATAGATCTGCCGTTACAACTTCTGCGTTTGCAGACCTTAGAACTGTAAGTTGAGTCAAGTCGTCTGTCTAGCTTAGCGCCAAGCGTCTTGTGTTTATTGTGCTTCTGTTTTTCGCGTCGTTTCGTTTGTCCACAGCTGCAGCCGTTTTGCTGTCTTTTGCTTGTGTTTCGTTGTAGCTATAGTTCCAGCATGCTCTCCTTCTGCTGTGCCTGCTCTAAACCTCATTTGTTTTTCTGAAGTAGCCCAGACCCTAACAGACCCTGCTAGTCCTGAACGTCCTGTTGTGCTTGTCCGGTTTACAACCCTGCCGCCCGCGCGTGTCCCTGGCTTTGCTTGTCTCCCGATTTGTTCCCTGAATGTAGGTAAAGAATGTGAAACCACACAAACATAGTAGTCTATTTCTTAACTGGTGGATATCGGTGGAGTGGAATCGGATCCATGTGCTGAGATGCTATTGGCCCTTCTGGGTAGCCAATGCTGATGTTTCCTAAATGCAGTTTTGATTTACAGGGTGTAAACTTTTAGGAACCACCTGACTATTTATATGGCGTTTAATGTTAAGGGGTTAACCTGATACTTGGTTTTTGAACTACTTATGTATGTTTTCTTCATATTCTGTCCAGTATTCATTTTGATATGCTAATGTACACTGACCATCCATTGCATTACATCCATTGCTGATGTGGTGGGGGCTTTCTAGTGTATGTTGTTCTGGTGTGAGTGGACTGTTCACTGTGTCCATTCACTGTCCACTCTGTACCTTGTTGATCCACCTTGTAGATGGTGATGGCTCACCTGTTTCAGCACAGTTTTGTGGTTCATCTTTTAGTCCCTCATCAGTGGTCACAGGAAGCTGCTGGATAGGTCTTTCTCAGTCCAGCACTGATACTGATAGGTTCTAAAAGTTGCATTGAGTGTGATCCACTCATACTAGCGCAACAGATGGGCTGCAGTTGCACCTGCATGGTAAGTAGAGCTGATAAAAGGGACAATGAGTATAGAAACTAGGAGTAGTAATGCAGTGGCCAGTCTGTGCATAAATGTATGTGCAATATAGCATTTACTGTTACCAGCCTTTTCACCAGAAAATGTGCGAATGAGCATCTACCCAATTAGTAAATGGTTTACTGTGTTGAGATGTTTTAAGGAATTCACACAACCATGTAAATGAAAGGTTTGTAAATGCATTTAACCCCCCTTTATGGACTTTCTTTAATCCATTCTGTTATATGTAGTATTGTGAGTGGGCTTTACATATAACATGCTAGATTATGATCAGTACCACTCGCAGTATCTTATTTTTGTCAATATTGTGCATCCCTAAAATATGCACAGTACCATGCACAAGTCCTAGGCACATTGTTTAGAAATCACATTTTGGCAATATATCTCTGCCTAGAATGAATTTAATATAAAATACACACAAGTAAACATAAATATGACATCTCCAGTTGTCTCGTGAGCTAGTCGAAACAGCAGCATTTTGTTCTTGATTGCTCCTTGATGCCTCCATCCATCACATGATGACTTCAAGTGTTTTGCCAGCACACTTGATAATGTAGCATTAATTAGCCAATCAGGTGTTGGATGATATCGGCTGGCTTCCTCGAGGAGGGGTTTGGAAATGGTTAAAAAAAAAAAACGTTGGCATATGTAAAAATGCTACTTTTTAAATGACTTCTATTTGTATGTATTCTGATTGATTGATTGATTGTTTTCTGAGTGAATAAATGCCCGTTGGCCACATAAAAGCTTTGTTTTGGACAGCACTGTACATTCTAAACACAGCCACTGCCCTCTACTCTATGGGAGTTTGACTCAAAGAACTCTGGCTGACACCTAGGCCATGGTGAGTGGGAGGTTTAACCAGTGCGCTTCCTGTTTTCAAGCACCTATTAGTGAGCGCACGCTCACATCCGACTGTGCCACCTCTGTGTTTTCTTTATTCTCTATCTTTTTTTTTTTTCCTTTTTAACAGATATTTATATTGAAACAGGCAATTGATCTCCATTGGAGGTGCAGATGTTATCGGCGTATATGCATGTGACACAATTTTTTCCTTTTTAGTGTAAAGGAGGATGAGACGGACTTTAAAATGCTAAATTACCATGGTCTAGATTAAAGAGCAGCATAGTTACAAAAACAGACATGAAATAAAAAAAGGCACATGTGCACTTCATTTGAATAGCCATGAATGGTTTACTCATGTAAGATTTGTATGTCTAATGGAGCATTTCAATAAACTGATGTAAATTAGCCATGCAAAAAATATCAGAATTAAAGAAAATCAGCCAATGTTTTAAAATTGATGTTTAGTCGTGCAGTCACATTCAGAGTTAGTCATATTAACTCTAATATCAAGACATCACAACCTTATCAGTGTCTTTAGCTGATAGCTTGAACTTTTGCATGCTTTTTTTTTTTTTTTTTTGTATGTGTGAAGTCTTTGCATGCGTTTGCATATTGTAGCATGTTGTCGTCCTGTGTGGCATGCATCTTGCTTTGTGTTGTGTGTTGTTTAGCGTTGTTTACTCTAGAACTGTTATAATGTGTCTCTCTCACAGGCCCTGAACGCTTCAAGGTAAGGCAGCATGAGAGTTCGGTAACCACAACTGAGCTCTCTGCATGTGTGTGTGTGTGTGTGGTGTGTTAACCGCTGTGAACACCTACTCCACCCAATGAACACTCAAAATCCGCTTCTCTCAGCCCTCAATCTGAAAACAGATTTTTTTTTTTTCAGTTCTCACACTCACAAATCAGAGATACAAGCTCTGAAGAAAGGCTGTTTTGCGATGTAAGACCCCCTGCCCTTAACCACAGCTTTCAAATCTGCCATGCACATGGAAAAAAAAATTTGAAGTCCTACAATTTAAATTAGCACAGCTAAAGATTTCTGTAAATGTGCCCAGTGCATTGAAATATGATATTAAATTTTGAGTTCTTGGGCCCATAATAATAACACCAGTGACAGTAATGCAGCTTTTGCTGTCATATGTACTATTCAGAGGGGATTATTTTATGGGGAACAGTGTTCATATAATTATTACTAATGTTTCTCAGAGACAGTGCAGTAACATTCACATAGTTTTTACTTACCATAAATGATAATAAAACTGGGATAACCATGACAGTGAATATTCAGGTATAGAAACATTCAAGGAAGGATTTTACTACAGATGCATGCTGCTTCTGCCTAAGTATGCAACTCAGTTATTTCCTTTTCCTTTGGCACTCAACACATTTTGGTAGTTTGGCTTCTTACACCATCCCAAGTTAAACCCTGAAGCCCAACAAATTTAACCCAAGAAAACAAATATGTATTTAATGTTGATGAACTAAACAAATTAATCTAATTTTTCACCATTAATTGTATGTGACACTGCTGATTGATGACTGTAGGTTCTGAAACTAATGACAAAACATGCTACATTCTGTTATGACAGCTAGATAAATGGTTTGGAGAAACGTGATTACCTGTTCCACCTGTGCAGGTAAAACAGCTGCCAGTACAGCCTCCAACTGTGTGATAAAATTGCATTGCTCCAAACCCCTGTAAAAAGCATCCCCTTCAAATGGTACTATAGAGTCCAAAAAGTCTCTGAGGACCACAGGATAAAGTTTAGGGCTAAGGTTTAGTGCTGTGAGTTGGGGTTTAGGTCCATTTACATTCCTAAATGGCCATAGATTTTATCACTGATGAATGTTTGATGAGGAACCGAAATTGCATGATTTTTGCTAATCACTTATAATGCATTCTCTGTATTGATTTAAAGGTAGTAGTTTTAATTCCATCACATCATAATTGCACCTCTGATGAATATGAAGTAAATAAAATGAATAAAATTGAGATTCATCCAAATATTGCACAAGCTTTGTTTTTCGGGTGGTAGCACAGAGGATCACATGTTTCTTGAGTTGCTGAAAAGAATCACGTTGTGGAGGATTTGAGATCACATCCAGTTAACGGAGCTTGATCTTCTCCAGGCAGCTTTGATTCTGATCATTTTGGGTCAGCATCCAAATCCTTCCATTTTTAAAACACTCTTGTTTTTTGTTTTTTCTCTCTTTTTTAGCTCGGAAGTGAGGTAGAGCAGCTGGAGTGGGCCAAGCGAGAGAGCAAAAGGGAGGAGGAGGAGCGTCTGAGGAGGCTCCGCCTTAAAGAGCAGGAGGATCTGGAGTTGGCTCTCGCTCTCAGCAGAGCCGACATGTCTAGAACGTGAGATGAGTCCACACTCCCCCCTGCACATCAGCGCCCAACACTGCAAAGAAATGCCACTTCCTGCAATGCTCAACACAGTCATGCGCCTACTACTAATATCCTCAGTGTGTAACCTTCCCCTGAACTTTGACTCTCATGTGGCCCAGTAGTTTCTGTTGCTAAACTTTTGACACCATCTTAACCTGCCTTAGACCCAGTCAAGTGCGACATTATGCCTCTAGGCGTCACAATTTGCGATGTACCTCAAAATAATCGTAATTTGACTGCCCTGGCCGATTATTACTATTTTTTGGGTTATAAAAATATACATATAAAAAAATACACCCACGGGAAACTCATCAGGAGCACTTAAGGTTGATCTGGATGCTCACAGTACATAATAAAACATTGAGGGATTTGGATAGAAGGCTCATTGAAAGCTCAGAAGTATTGCAGTACAGATATCAATAATACATTTTCTCGATTCACAATATAATGTACTAAGTTTATTAATAGGTTAAAAAATGAACCAGTGGTACCGCGTTAAAGCACAGTCTGCATCTGTGAATACAATGAATTACACTTATTGTCCAAAAATAGTTGAACAAAATAGTTTCACCCAGAAGGAATCAGTCGTCAGGAATGAAACATGCCATGCCATGAATCAGAACGGCAGTGGCTCGACTATAGTCCTGTTTTTATTTCCGTGGAGATTACTACGAATCTGTGTTTGGAGGCAGTGTGGTCAGTGTCAAGATGAACGGTATGTCATTGCACGTCATATGTCCAGATGTCCATCTCTACCACAAAATCTGTAGGAGCTGTGTGAGAATATTCAAGATGCATGGGATAGACTATCACAGGACGCCATCAGGAACGTCTACAACTCAATACTGAGACATATGCATGTTGCTGTATGTGTAGCTCAATAAATATTGTCCATATCAGTCTAAATTTACCATCTTTATCTGTTCCTGGTAACTTACACCTTCCTTCCCAATAGCATTGCAATCGACACTTCCTTCTGGGTACAACTATATTTTGGATGATGAGTGTATGTTCCTTTCACATACTGTAGTACCGTAAAGAGGAATTCCAAAATTTGAAGTCCTTGAGAGGCAAACAAAGTCAGGCAGAGTGGTTTGATATGAAATTGTAGAGAAATATATTTACTATCTGAAGCCACCAGTGAACGGCAATCTGAAAGAATCAAAAATTCTTATAGGTCTATTTGGTCTGCTTGTACGTCTCTGCCTTGAATGGATTTTAGAAAAAATCTATAGACCTTAAAACTACCATAAAACTGTGTCTGTGGGCATCAGAACAGATCAGTGATCAGAGTGGGGTTTTTTTTATCACCACTACTATGAACAGATCTGATACTGATTCGAACAACTCTGATTTTGTTACCTCTTAAAGTTTTTCTTATGCAGACTTTACAAATAAATTCACGTTCTTCTCAGAAGAACATACAGTGACCACATTTTTAATGCTAACGATAAATATCAGTGTGTTGTGCCGCAGCCCTAGTATGGAATTAGCCATAGTTACCTTCCAGGTGCCTTTCAGAGAGTGCTGCTATATGCCTTAATTTTAATCCTAGATGAGAGAAATGTATACTTCCCTTTAAATGCAGTGCAAAGTTTATGGCTGCATTTCTTACAGCCACCACCCATGGAGATATTGCAGGAACAGCTAACCACACATGCATATGTTTTTCACCAGATACTTATCTAATGTGCTTCACAAAGGCTTCACACAGCTTTTATGACATTGCTGTGCTTTAGCTTACTGCTATAAATGGCCAATGTTGGCTTTCCACTTGTATGCCTCAGCATATATGGCTTCTTTCTCTGTACCCCTACCATATACAATCCCTTGTTCAGTAGGGTGTAAATACAGGGTTGATGAAGCTCTTGCTGCACTATATTTCACACCACATGCATTGAACCGTAGGTCTTTGTCCCATCTATATGTGACATACACTGCTTTGGACAGAAAGGACTCTTGATTAGAAGGATCCCCTCAGAAAGAACAGAGCTCATTAATCAGTGCTTCCGTTTTAAGCAGCATGGCTTACATTTGAATAGAGCTGAAGTACTTTCCCAATGTTTCTCAGGCTCTCTCTGAGGTATGCTCGTTCTATAAGCTCATAAGAAATAGAAGAAGGACTGTACGGTGTTGTAAGCAGCATCTATGTATACGCTATTTGAGCAGCTGCTAAACTAGTAGCTAGCTGTACATGTAGTATCTCTAAAATGGTAACTTCAGAGGAAAGGACAAAAAGTTCTTTACATTGAATGGACGTTCTTAAGAGGTTTTATTCCAAGCAGTTTTGGAGTATTTCTGTTGGTCCGTTCAATCATGCAATGTAGATGGCAGCTGCAATACTCAAATAATGAAGGAAAATTGAAATGGCAAGAAATGGAGATACTTGTTTTGTTTTTGACAGTGAGTGAACCCTGAGAATCATTTTGTAGTTGTTATTAGATTTTATTATATTATTGGTCTTCAAATGCACCCTGGGTCTTAAAATCGCCCCTTCGTCACCTGTGGATAACAACATGTTCCAAAGTGGCTGTTCTACATACATTTTGACCCGAATATCATTTTCATTTGAATTCCAAGGTTTTTAAGGGAATTCAAAGCTTTTCCTTGATTAAACCTTTAAAGCAAAGTCAGCCGGAGTGGTTTGATGTGAAATGCTGTGCTCTAGAGAAACTTGGTGTGTTCACAGTGATGATAGAAAACAGATGTCTGAAAATTGAATGCAACTTAAAGCTAAATCACAGAAAGTTTATTACATGTAGTGGGTATGAAAATGTTACCTGTTGCCTAAGACGGGTTTAATGGTAGATTGGAGAAGATGTAGGATTAAAATCTTTCAAATGGTCCATGCAGGGGTTGTAAGACTAAATATTACCCAAAGTACTGCTACGTTGGCATCTTCAACATTAAGTCCACTGGATAGTAGTTCGTAGTGAGTCGTAAATAAAGTTGCTGCGTTCGTGTGCGCCGCTGCTGCTGCTAGGTGTACTTGGTATAATGCTGTGGACAGATACATCAGCAGACAGATTTCTTAAATGGGAACATCTCGCTGTAAATGTGGCTTTCCTGATGGCTTTCTCTAGAATGTGTGGTTCGTTTGGATAGATCTGCAGTGCATTATTGTCTCCCATTTTTCAGCTTTTTTCACCCCCCTGCAATTTCTCATCAAACGCATATGAAAATTGGTGGATATGTAGTCGAAAAAGGAATTTTACTACATGTAAACTCATGCAAATTGAATTGACAGAATAAAACTGGGAACCTCATCAACATACTCAGAACAAACCTGAAAGACTGATGTTGGATGTGGCTTTGGCAGTGGTCTTAAAACCAGTGTTCCTTCAAGGGTACGTTAGTAAAGACACTCGTTTTATATAGAGATATGAACTCTCAAGGAACCATTTGCTTGCCTAAATGGCTTTTTGCATAGTGAAATATAGTTCTTCTTTGATGAGTTTGTAATGGTTCTAGTATCAAATAAGCTTGTAACAGTAAAACACTTTAAGTGTTATATAAAGCCGTTTCCATAGTGATTTCTCATTTAACTATATGCAACACTTTCTCCATCAGTCTGAAAAATATGTAGAGCCATTGTCTTTACTGAAGAACCCCTGAAGAACCATCTTTTGTAAGAGTGTAGGCCATTATTTGAGCAGATGGTGTTCTGTAGTAGCATTGATCTCAGCCTTACCTTGATGTAAACTAGTGATGCGTAATAAACGTGCAGGAGTGTTGGCTTGTTCGTAGCATGGATTTGTCGCAGTGGTGATTCTTAATGACCCTGTAATTAAGAGAACTGTGACATCCAGGTTGAACATGTACACAGGGCAATTTGCAGTGTATTTGTTTTGCAGCATTTTTGTTTACCACATGGTGCAAAGAGGCGGTTGATTTTCATCAAAACCACCACAGATTACAAAACGACACACAGATTACAAAACCTCAGAGCTGTAGTAGATACCAAACGAGCATCTCAAGAGCTCCTGCTGTGTATGCTTTATCCAGACCTCAGAAACGAGTCCAGTAGGAGCATGCAGCATTTTCTCCTTTAGTGCTTTAAAGCTAAAATATATTGAAGTATACAGAACTTATTTAAAAGGTGATTCCCGATCTCAGTGTGAGGATCCATGCACAACATATTTGTGTTCTCATTGCTCAGATGCACCTGACTCAGGTGTGAACAGTTAGCTAATTACCTGTGTTATTCACATTGGTGTACAAGAGCAGGGAGAATGCCAATATGCATGTTAGCATGAACTCATTCTTAGCTTGCACTAGCTGTTAGCCACATTAGCATAGGCAAGATAGCTGCTTTAAGGCCATTAGTAGGCTACCACTCATTCTGTAATGTCTGCCAAGTTGCTGTCCTTGCACAGGTAAAAGCTTCAGACCAAGTACCAGCACATAAACCATTGGAACAGGACTCCGAGTGGGTGGCTTTGTTAAGCTTGGGGAGTATTTAAATGTAATTGTCAATTTGTTTTTGGAATGTTAACTTTTTGTGGAAAGCATGATTAATGACACGTCTTGATTTGGAAAATTAGAGTGAACTTGAATTATTGATAATTTTATTTTGGTTTTAGTGTGTCCTTATGTTATGCTATGGCCTTATACTGTATATGGTATTATGTTTTTATGTCCTGTATTTATTATACTTCTCATGTATGACACTACCTTTACATAATTAATGAAATATATCTATATGGCAGACAAAAACTTATTTATATTTTTGTTTGGTTTGCTTTTGTGAATTTTCCATATTTCAAATTAGGAAATGATGGTGGAAATGGATTGTATATGCATAGCTTTGACATTAAAATCAAATAATCAATGACGATTTTGAGTTCATAGTTGTTTGTTTTTTTACAGTTGTTTACATTTGTTATTGTAAACAACACGAACAATAACAATTTCCGAATGTGACGATTCAGCGTTGCCATAGCAACAAATGTCATTGCAGTGTTAAATCAAGAAATATTGAAATGTTGTGGGGTTTTTTTCTGTTCATTTAAAAAAAAACTGGTCCAGAGTGGAGCAAGCGGAACTTAGATGTAGATAGTTGTTATAGTTAATTTATAGTTGTTGTAGTTCATTTTCCATCTGACTAGCCAGCTAATGGTAACAGCTGTTTTACCGTCTGCTTCCATCACCTTTTATTCTTCTTTGTTAGCTTGTTGTTATCAAGATTTATTGTATGACTAGATTCATTTTCTTCTTGTGCCCTCTAATTATACACACAGGTCAGATACATTTGAGAATCAGAAGATGAACATCATTACAGTAAGGGAGGCAGAGACTGGCTACTTAAACATTCATTTTCAAAGTTGTGTCCAAAAATACAAACTTCTAATTTAGCTGACTAGTAGAGAGTTTAATGTGTTGCAGCCACAGCCAACAGCAATCTGGTGAGTAATCTCTCAGGTAAAGTATACAGCAAACTCTGTTAGTCTAGCTATTTACAGTAATACTTTCTTACAAGTCACATGTTGAGTTTCCCACAACACAGTTAGGCAGTTGTACAAAGCAGTTTACGTTTACAGAAATGAGGTTGCAGGCAACAGTATGCAACTAGTTGCAATAAAGTTTTACTGTAAAAAGCCAAGCTAAAATTCAGTGATCATCAGTGACAGTCTTCACTAGAGAGTGAGAATAATAATTAGCTAAATTGTTGTTGGCTATATTTGCAAGTGTGACTGAGGATCCTGCAGTGGTATAAATGCTACTTATTGCAGTTCTTCATATGGGGAAAACACTGGAAAAACAAAATTCATTATGTACAATGGTACATATGGACATTGTAGCCCCAAACTCAGCAAGACTTTATTGACAATGTTTTGTCTGTTTTGTGCAACAGGAAGTCCTGACAGAGGTAGGAAACAACTTTGCTCAACACTAAATATGAATGGTATTCACAGAAGGACACCACGAAGGAAGCCACTGCTGTCTAGAAAACTTTCTGGTCAGTCTAATGACAAAAGTGGAACTTTTTTGGTAAATGCACCACACGATGTTCGGAAGCTAATCAAAGACTGCACACCAATACCAAACCAAATCCCTACTGTAAAGCATTGTGTAGGGAGCATCGTGGTTTAGAACTGGACACCTTACGATCATTGAGACACAGGTGTATCAGTACATTTTATGCTAGAATGTAAATAACAGTCTATGACCTCAAGCTGAAGAGACATTGGGTGAGGTGATGGGACAAAGACCCAGAGCACACAAGCAAATTAACTGAAGAATGATTGAAGAAGAAGAGTTGGCTTTTGGGACACATTTTTGCAGAAAGCAATCGTCCAAAATTCTTCCTCAACGTTGTCCAAATCTAGTAATAAGTACCTACTGCAAATGTTTGTAGGTGTTTGCTGCTACTGCAAGTTACTAAACTGAGTTTTCATAGGCCACACTGTGGATATGCTCAACAAAACACATGAAAAGTACACACTTTAGTTTAGTTGCACTGTGTCTATAATTGTGACGTAATCAACAATCAGACCACATTTTAATAGTAAACACTGCAGAATCCAGGTCATTCCAAAGGGTTTCCTTGCAGTTTTTTTTTCATTATTATTTGAATAAATTACCTACCTGGAGGTATAGCCATTTTGGTATATATCCACCTATTCAGAATGTAACCGTGTTTATCCCTAGCTGTTTATACTGTCTGAAGTCAGCCTTTGTTTTTCTGAATGAGGAGCTGCCAAGCAGGACATAAATTATTCACATACATCCATCATAAAGGCACGGTAGCAAACACTTTTTGGTACACAGGCTTCATAAGTGGTCATCATATTGGGACAAAATGTAGGCTATATGGGTCCTTTAATCGTACGGTAACATTCTATGTGCAGAGGTTTTCCCTAAATCTTTCCCTGAGTTATTATTGCACTCTTCATCATTATGTCTGTAATTGCACCTCCTGAACCTGCTTCAGGTAAACCTCCTCCTCTGTTACATTGTGCATCTCGGCTGGATCCCTCGCACAACAGACCCTGTATGTGAAGTTCTCCATTTTCTGTTACTCTTGGACTGCTGTGAGTTGCTCTGGTTTAGTCACCGTGATGCAGCACTAACTGTATGTGAGCAGTAGGCGGCTAATTTTCCTCTTCAGCTTTTCCTTTTTGTAGGCTAGACAAAAGACTTCTGAGCCACTTCAGCCTCACTCTTGCCCAGGACTGAGCTTTGGCCTCTTGTTAATGCATTATTAATCATCTTTTACAGGTAAAGTCAAGGTGTCGGGCATCTTCAGAGTAGTGCTAAGCCCTGTGTGTTCACGGTTCATGTGAGGCCACAGGTAGTGTTCCACAGGTCGTGGGTTTGAATTTGAGAGTGCTTGTAACTGTAGCATCACCCACAATTGAGATGAGGTAAGTACCTTTTAGAGAACCGCACTTTGTAGAGAAGATGGTTATTATGCTATCACTTCGTGGTGAGTCATAGGCCACCTTCTCTTTTGTTTCTCCCGATTTAGCTTACCTAAAAATTAAGCTAACCTGAAGAGCATGACGCATGGCCGAGCACTTCAGCACATTCAGGGAGTAATGCTAATTGCGGTGCTCTTCAGCGTGATGGTGCAGGTGCTTCGCTTGCATAGCATGTGACATGCCTTTCCACGGAGAACGTCAGCGAGGTTGTCTACCGGGTATGCTACAACTGGCTGAGGTGACCTGCTAGTGGTTGGTTGGGGCCAGGGTTGCTTCCCACAGTGGTTTGTAGTTGTCTGAAACTCTGTGGAACTGAGCCATGGAACCTTCCAGTGAGATTAACTGGCCATCCCATTAGACTATGGACTGTTTTGTGTCCTCTCTCTCTTTCAGGCTCCATTCAGAAGTTTCAAAGAGTTTATTCTGTCATATAACTAAAGACAGTTCAGTCACCAAGCCGTCTCCTTTCCCGCAGGCCTAATGCGTAACAGGTGTTTGTTTGTTTTGTCGATTCTTTTGAGTCAAAGCGATCAAGAACAACCCAGGGGACAAAGCGTCTTTCTTAAGATTGTCTCATAGAAATAAAGCAGATCTCAATAGTGTATTAATGCAGGAGAAGAGAGGAGATTAGCATCAGCATTTCATTGTATGAAGTTCTTGTGATGAATGATAAAAGTATGAGTTCTCTTTCTAACGCTGCTGAAAGAGTTGCGCAGTATAGAATAGAGCTATACAGGAAAGCGATGAACCCTGGCGCTTTTCTCATGTTCATATTATTCGGCTAGGACCGGGGTGAGAAGTTAGACACTAAGAGTTCAGCCATACGTGTGACATATCTGAAAATCTGAGGGTGATATTTCAGGAGTTAAATAACAAAAAAAAAAACCCAGGAGAACAAGGCTCACTGTTTCACACAGGACTGAACCACGTCTAAGAGAAGTACACGAGATCTCACCTGGAATATCTTGCTCTGGGAAGGGCTGCCGATCAGGGGAAGATTAGCCCAGCTAGCTAGCATGTCTAAAGCTCTGGCTAAAGTACCCTCAGTCTATGAACTTTACATTCACGGGGTAATTTCAGTTTAAGTATGTCCAGTTTCATATTACTCTCTTCACTTCATTTTCCATTAACATTCCTTAAGGTTTAGACCTAGGTGCAGCCTGCAGGGCTGGTTTAAATAGGTGATTCAGAATGGGGAATGTAAAGTTTTTTTTGCCATGCCCAAATTCCATGAAAACATTGATCACTGTGTTCAGGTTGTGCCAAATATCGTCACGGGGGGTGCTAGTGCAGCTCTTAAAGGGCAGAAGGCACCCTGAACAGGCTGCAAGTCTGTCACCGGATGGCAGGCACAGACAGACCTACACATTCACACACACAATTAGAGTTCACAATTCACCTGACTGTGGGAGGAAACCGAACAGGGGTTGAACATGCAAAAGCTATACAGAAAGGGACCCTGAAACCCCCGAAGGGAATCCCATAGCCCATTGCCTGCTGGCTGTTTGGCGACAGCGCTACCCACTGTGCCGACCCAGTAAACTTCAAAGCAGCATGAACATTAGACCAAGTGAACAAAGAGTTTCCCAGTGCATCTCAAATGGGGGAACACTGGCCCTAGTGAACTTGTAGCCCTAGAAAGACAGAGCTGCTTCCTAGACACCTCAGTGAACAAATAAAGGGATCCAGGAACATAGGGATGCACCCAGAGGCTGACTTAGTGTCATGCAACATAGAACCCAATCACTGAATGCTGGCATAGGAACACAATGCCTACTATTTCAATGTGGCACCAATGAAACTTGAAGCTGAGACTCAACTTTGAGACATCTGCTTTGGGCATGATTTGCAAATCCAGGTTATGTGCTACAGGCACACCTTCAGGTTTGCTTTAAATATGCCCCATTCTCTTCTGATGAGCACTCGATGTGTGTAATAACCTACAGAGAGAGAGAAACAGGTGCTAGAGTCTCCTGAGAACCCTCCTGTATCCAGTTATTGTTATTTTGGATCTGGATCTGCTTGTAGGTTGAGCTCAGGCTCAGCAGGTAAAAAATGAATACATCTTGGAAAGATTGAGATCTAAGTGTGAAAATAATTTAGCAGCTGCATGAGTTTGTGGTTTGGTATGGCAATTACACCCATTTGAAATAACAGGAAATGCCTTGAGTTTTTTTTTTATTACCTGAAGGTTGATGAAGAGCTTGAATTAAAGATTCTTAGAAACAAGGACAAATGAGCAACAGGCCAAGGCTCAGGTGACACTTGAATACAAGCCGGGATTCTTGTCTCGTGGTTTTAATTTTTTCTCTGTGTTATTCTTTTTGTTCAGTGACGCCCCTCTCTCCTAAGCGGCCACATGTGTGGCTAATTTAGAGGGCTTCTCGCCAGACGTGCTCAGCCACATTCTTGTGTAGTTTTTCAATTTACCTCCAGTGTCAAGTGGCTGTCTTTTGAGATTACCGAAGGGCTTCATATTTTCACTCCGAAAACATTCATGATGGCAGAGTTCCACAGTACTGCCTTTCGGCCATATCTGTAAATCTTCTTAGGTTCTTTGCGGCCTCGTTGTTTTCATCGTTTGATGTTTCCTTAAAAGTCTTTTTCAGATCTAATAAATGGATCATAAACACCATGGAAGCACTTCAAAGTTGCTTTCTCTCAGAGCGACAGTGTCCCTTTAAATCTAGTTGGACTCAAAACCACATCGGTTACCACAGTAAACAATCTGGGGGCTTTTTAAAAGGCCCATTTAAATGCGCAGCTCGCTCATAACATAACTCGGTGTAGATTTAGAAGACTTTAAAAAATGAGAAGCTTATATTGATGGTCATGCGTGGTTTGGTAGTAGAAGTTACTATCCTCAGAACAGAAAAAGTGAAATGAGACTTCTACTTTTACACCTCGCTAGTTTGCTAATAATAGCCTGGCTTGCATTTCTTCTTTTTTCTCATGTGAGAATTTGCCTTGACCATTGTTGATCATGACCCTGTTTTCACACACCCACATTTGGCACTTCTAAAACTTTAAGGGAACCGAACGGTTTCTAGTGGAGAACCGTTAGAATCTGATGTTGTCATACATTTCCGATGCACTAGATTGTGCTACGTTTTCCTCAAAGAAGAAATAAAGCTTCCAAAATGGTTCTGGGAAAACCTTTGCGCTGGCGTAGGAGCTTTATATTGTGTGGGAGTTCTCTAACCACCATCCACTGAAAGGTTCTGTAAGGTACAAGTGGTTGTTCTATAGCCTTGCACCCTTATTAGCAAGAGAGCAAGTAATAAATGTTTTGGTTGTAGTAATTCATGGCTCTGGAGGACGGTTATAAGTGGACGTCAACTTTGAAACGGACGCATTTTTGAATTTCACCAGCAGTTGAGACACTTAGACGTCTGTTTCAACAAGCCACCATCAAAGGCTTCTTGAAATGTGCCATCTTTAAGCTTTATCCCTGCAGTGCTGGGATCTTCAGTGTGGAGCCCAGCGCCCCTCCGTCCAGACATATCTAAATTCTCTCTCTGTAATTATGTAAATGTAATGTTTGTATTTATAGGCAGAAGCCGCAGGCTGCGGGCCGCATCTCGCTGCAGCTGGAAAGCATCTTGGCCTGCACTATAATACCCGACTCCATAAGCCTGAGTGGGGGTTCAGGAATAGCAGCCTCGTACCCTCGACTTAACCAAATGCCGTGTAATGGCCCATGGTTACTGTGACCAGCTTGTGTGCTTGAGTTTCTGGGGACTTCGTTTTCCAAAGCAACTTCAAAGTAGCCCATAATAAGAGGCTGGTGTAGTGTGCTGAGCTTTAATATGTAAGTATTTTTTAGAGGAGGAGGAGGAGGAGGAACCTTGTCCACAGGTTCAGAGGAACATAAAAAGTCAAACAGATGCAGGAATATACTCAAATTTAGTTTAATATGTACAATAAATACAGTACTTACAATATAAAACGTCTGTACATAAATCTTAGAAAAAAAAAAAAAAAAAACACAGGACATCTAGCCCTGGTATATGTGCTAGTGTACAATGGGGCCTGAACAGGTTATTGTACCTTCATGATACAATAGGTTGGAATAAAAAAATGCAAATTCAAAAGAATGTATTACAAAATACATTACAGTTCTGCTCATTCAAAACAATTTGGAGGCAGTTTTAACAGCAAAACATTGTCGTTTGTGCATACTCCATATGCATATACACATACAGGCTACAAGGATTCTCTTTTTCGGCTTTGCTTCTGTGTTTGTCTTTCCCAGGTTTTGCTAGTCTTCAGGCTTGCACTCGTCTGGCAGCGCGTCTGTCACTGTAAAGGCACTGTTTTAAACTTACACATTATTTCCAGTTTCAACATAGCTATATTTAGGACCAGCCCTGCAGGTTGGTGTTTGCCCCAATAACAGTTCATATGGCCTTAAAAAAACGGCTCTGTGGATCCGTAGTACCAGCTACATTGTTACAAAAGTATAAGATAACAATATAAATCTTTATCGAAAACAGTCTTTTGGTCTTTTACAAGGTACTTAAATAAGGCAGTAATGATGCTTTTGGAAATTTTGCACGTCTCTCTTGCTCTCCCTCACATGTGCCTCTTCATGTGCAGGGCCAGATGGTCAGACCTGGAGAAGGCGCGCTCGCACAGGTGGCACTGGAAGGGCCGGTGCCCTGTGTGCTTGCGGAAGTGGCGGGTCAGCTCGTCGGAACGTGCAAACTTCCACCCACAGCCTTCCCAGTTGCAGTGGTAAGGTTTCTCGCCTGTTAGAGGAAAAGAAAAAGATAGACTTTTAGATTATGCCAAGTACCGGGCGGTACAGACGGTAAGCAACATAATAGTCGGCATGGCTAAGGCAGCCTACATGCAGGAACCAATGACCAGTGTTGAATGAATACCTAGAGTATTACAGTACCTATTTCTGGAAAGCTGGACAGTGCTTTGGATGTTACAGACAGTAAGTACTGTAGGTAAGGTGTCTATTCAAATGGCTGGTAAAGGTTTAGGAACAGAACTAGATTCAATCTGTTTGTTCTACAGTTAAATGCTTATCATTCCTAACCTTTTTATCCAGTAGCTGCTATTCATTCACTATGAAAAGTGCAGTTATGTCACTGAAGGAGAGGAAGTTCAAGGCGTGAAGAAAGAGCCACCTACCAGTATGAGTTCGGTGATGTGCTTTGAGATGGGAACTCTTGGTGTACGTCTTGCCGCAGCCAGCGAACGTGCAGGTGTGCGTGGCAGCACGTTTCCTGGGCCAGGCGCGCCTTCCTCGTTTGGGCTTGGCCTCCAGCAGCTCGAGAGGCGAGGACGGAGGTGTGAGCAGAGCCCCGTGCGCTTGGCCCCTCTGCAGGCTGAGGCCGTCTTCGAACGTAACAAACTGCTGCTGCTGCGGCTGCGTGTAGGGCGGAGGCACGCACTGAGGGTAAGCAGGTTGGTAATAGCTCTGTGGAAACATGCTGTGGCACAGCCGGGCCTGGCCATGAGCCCGGTCGTCCGGGCTGAGCGGCGGGGTCATGCTGCCGGCAGCCTGTGGGGAAACGGCCAGCCTTGGTTGCTCGAAAGCCATCATGCAGGACGCGTCGCCCTCCTGCTTGACTCTCCGGCAGCTCTGGGGCACCATGCCCATCACCGGCCCGTGGACATCAGTACACGGCTCCACTTTGATGTTGTCTACAAAGTCCTGTCTGGAGAATCCCACGAAACGTCCCTGGATGGCGCCCGGGTTGCTGACCGTGCCGTACGAGCCGTCCACCTCGCAGCGCAGCAGCTCTGCCATGAGGCTGTTGGAGTAGGGCGGAGGCGGCGAGCAGTGCTCCGTGGACACGGGCTGGTACAAGCCGCAAGGCTCCATCGCTCCCGCAGAGGTGTACTCCAAAGCTGCGCTCTCCGGGCCGCTAGTGTTGGCCAGAATAAACTCCAGATCCAAGTAATTGCTCAGATCTTCGTCGTCCTTTGCACCACGACAAGTGTCCGTGGTTTGTATCCCGTTGTACGCGGGGCACGTGGATGCGAAAGGTGCCTCCGTCTTCCACTTCTGCAAACAATAAAGGAGTAAAGACGCGTTTAGTTTTCGGGAGCGCAAAGAAAGAAATGACTAGCAACTGAAGGAGTAACCAGTTACCCAATTTACATGTGCTCGGTTTCAGATGTGGTTTATGGTTTTGCAGGCTGAGTATTCTCTAAAGACCACGCAAATCGTGATGCGTTTGTACTTTTCTGGGTATATAATAAGCTTTATTGATTGTTTCTCATGTAAATTCGTAAGGAAATAAATCTACCGTTTTTTCAGTTGTAGTTCAGACCGTCACATTTAAACGCAACTATGATAAATAATCAGGTTTGTGGAGCTTGTTTGCTGGTGAGCACCTGCTGATGTTCATTTTCCAGCTTTGGCGATATGTATTTAAGACCACACAGAAACGAATAACGACTAACAGACTCCATGCTCCTGTGCTGAAAGGTGCTGGGTGCACAAGTACCACCGCACAGCCAAGTTCTAAGGTTAACCAGGTACTTCTAAAGAACCCGAAACAGAACCTTTCTTCTTTCTCCTCAATTCACTGAGGTAACAGCAGCACATTCACTCCAAGCTGCACACCACTTTTATCCACCTGGCTAGCTCTCTCCAAGTATGTAAATAAAGCAGACGTGTAAAACTTTACTCACGTTTTCCCAGAGTTTCTCCTTCTGACTGGCGAATGTGGAAATGGAGGGTAAAATGGTTCCAGATAAAGCCATTTTGTCCTCCAAAAAGTCGAGATTTAATCACAACAACAGCAGGGCAAAAAACAGTCTTTCGCGTTATTGCAGCCGTGAGTCAGTCAGTCAGTCGCTTCTCGCGACTGATAAAGCTAAACGCGTCTCGTGTCACTCCTCTCCCTTTCCCATGCAGCTCTGATCCGGAGCTCGAGCACCGCGGAGTTTTCTCTCCTTCTCTCCCTCCTCGGGTTCCTCCTACCGTGCGAACACCGGACCAATTGTGCTCGCGGAGGAAACGGCGTTCAGGATGGAGGTAGAGTTTCGTCCCCCCCACCACCTAAAATAGCCGCTATATAAGGAGCCTGACAAACCGGGAGCGCGAGCCTCTCCAGAGTAGAGCGTGCAGAGTGACGCGAGGGCACACCATATAGCTGCTCTCCGAGGAGGCCCCGCCCACCGAGGGGTGCGGAAAAGCCACGCCCCCGCTGCTAGGATTGGCTAGTGGGAGCGCGAGCGCCGCTGGGGCAACTGAAATAGTTAATCCTACAGCAGCAGTTACAGCTATTACAGTAACAGCCAGCCCGGAGTAGCTGCTAATATAGGCTGGATTACACGTCACTGAGCACACGCAATAACACAATCTATATAATATCTTCATACTGAGGAGAAGAAAGAGATAGTAGCAGTCTCTCACTTTATTCTCTGCTATTTATTCACTTTTGTACTAATCTGTCTATCTATCTATCTATCTATCTATCTATCTATCTATCTATCTATCTATCTATCTATCTATCTATCTGTCTGTGACAGTTTATAATGTTTTCTCACATCTAATGCTTTTTACACTTCTCTCGGTTCTCTCACGTTCTCTCTGGTTCGTGTCTGCTCGGTTCTAGAGAGAACTAGAATGTTGTTTGTTGATGCGCGTGTGTGTGTGTGTCTGTGTGTGTGTTTGGTCTGCGTGCTACGCGTGCTGCCCGTCTGAGCTGCAGTTGCGCGCTTTGTTAAGCTGTAAATAACTGAAGAAGGAGGACAGGGGTGAGGTGAACAGTGTTCAGTCACACGGGAACTGCGGAGCTGTTCACATGGTTTCACCGTGCAGCTCACTAATGATGGCGAGATAACAGCAGCTAATACGTACAGATGATGAATTATTCAGCGTGAAGCGGCTGCATTTAGCAGAGCTCTGCTGGTGAGGTGATGAACAAAGGTGCGGAGATAAACGAGCTGAATGAATCCAACCGAACGAATTAACATGCTCGATACCAAACCTTCACACCTGTTTACCACCACACAGCAAAGTGGAGATCTCACCATTACCCCCTCTTCTTTCTTTCTATTACTTTTGTACTTTTTCTCATTCTTACTGCCTCTCACCTTTTCTCACTTTTTTCTATTGTTCAGTCTTTTCTTTTGTTCTCTCAACCTTTCTTTTTTCTCTCTTTAATTTCTCTCTTGCTTTCTAATTTTTCTTTCTTTCTTTCTTTCTTTCTTTCATTCTTTCGCTCTGCTGTATGATGCTCTGCTGTATGATGCTCTGCTGTATGAGGCTCTGCTGTATGATACTCTGGGGTATGAGGCTCTGCTGTATGATGCTCTGGGGTATGAGGCTCTGCTGTATGATGCTCTGCTGTATGATGCTCTGGGGTATGAGGCTCTGCTGTATGATGCTCTGGGGTATGATGCTCTGGTGTATGACACTCTGCTGTATGATGCTCTGGGGTATGATGCTCTGCTGTATGATGCTCTGCTGTATGATGCTCTGCTGTATGATGCTCTGCTGTATGATGCTCTGGTGTATGACACTCTGCTGTATGATACTCTGGGGTATGAGGCTCTGCTGTATGATGCTCTGCTGTATGATGCTCTGCTGTATGACACTCTGCTGTATGATGCTCTGGGGTATGAGGCTCTGCTGTATGATGCTCTGCTGTATGATGCTCTGCTGTATGACACTCTGCTGTATGATGCTCTGGGGTATGAGGCTCTGCTGTATGATGCTCTGGGGTATGAGGCTCTGCTGTATGATGCTCTGCTGTATGATGCTCTGCTGTATGATGCTCTGGGGTATGAGGCTCTGCTGTATGATGCTCTGCTGTATGATGCTCTGGTGTATGAGGCTCTGCTGTATGATGCTCTGCTGTATGACACTCTGCTGTATGATGCTCTGGTGTATGACACTCTGCTGTATGACGCTCTGGTGTATGACACTCTGCTGTATGATGCTCTGGTGTATGACACTCTGCTGTATGATGCTCTGGTGTATGACACTCTGCTGTATGATGCTCTGGTGTATGATGCTCTGCTGTATGATGCTCTGGTGTATGGCACTTTGCTGTATGACAATCTGCTGCATGACGATCAACCACCCCCCCCCCCTTTCTGTCTCTCTTCTGTTTCTTCACTCTGTTTAAGCTTTATTTCCTCTTTCCTTTCTTGCTGTCTGTCTTCTTATATTTTATCTTTCTTCTTTCTCCCCTTTGCTTTTTCTTTTTCTCTTGCTGTCTTCTTTTTATTTCTTTTATCCTGTATCTTCATTTGTTCTCTTATTTCTACTGTATTACCTCTCTTTTGCTTTTCTTTGGCCATCTTTCTTGTTTATTCTCTCTTGCTTTTTTCAGTTTCTCAGACACACACCCACTCCATCTCTCCTCTCAGTCTGACTCTGTCTTTCTCCTCCCTTTGCGTCTGTCTGTTTTTTCTCTTTGTTCAGCTCTTTCTTTCTGTCAATCTTACTTTTCTGTCTTATTGCTTTCTCAATCTCTTGTTTCCTATCTCTATCTCTTTTTTGACCCCTCTCTCTTTTTCTTTTCTTTCTTTTTCAATTAATGAATTTAGCTATATTTGGGCATATGTAAGGTGCAAAGCATTCTCTCTCTCTCTCTCTCTCTCTCTCTCTCTCTCTCTCTCTCTCTCTCTCTCTCTCTCTCTCTCTCTCTCTCTCTCTCATGTATAAGCGGCGACTGGTGTGTGAATGAGTGAATTAATGATTTTTCCTTTTTCTATAAGTAGAAGAACTTCATTAACGTGTAGATAAATGACTAAGTTTGTGTGAAGTTGTCAAGTTTGTTCTTCAGTCGCATGTTTGGGCAGAGTGTCATCCAAAGGTCTTCATTTTTAAACCTTTTAATGTCATGCTATACGTCTTATCTCGTAATCACAGTTATCTGTTGTCTCGCCTGTGTAATCTTCTACCACATAAACAACTTATAACTCTACATGTTCTGAAAGGATTCCAAAAAAGGGGGCGGGGCATAAATCATTTCTTTCATTCAAATCATTTTTTCCATTGCACAGAATGACAGCAATTACAGGCGGACGTCAGGCGCGCCACTGCATTCCTTGACAGTGCTTGACGTGTGTTCAGACTCAGCACAGCCACCCACTAGTACACTCCCTGAGACATTAGAGTCATTTCTAAATCATGTGTCAACGTACTATGTGTGTGCTTGTATTTAGCTCCTTGTGGGGACCTTTTGCGATCCAATTCTTGGCTTCCCACAAAAACGTGAAAGCTTTTGGTAAAGCAAACGTGCCTAATGGTTTAGGAGGTGAAAGTCAGATTTGTAGTTTTGCAATTATGGTCTTGTGTCCAATTGTAGATCAGCTGCCATTAACTGCAGCTTTAGACTTTCTATACACTTCATATGTCGCTGTACTTTATAGTGCTGCTGCTGGGTCTGATATGAAATTGTATGTCTTCTTTTATCCTCCAATAATTTAATAATAACTCAGTGAGCTGAACTGTGAGCATTAGAGTCTAATATGTCTGGAGTTAATTAACTTGTGCTTTGTTTATTGAGCATCAGGAAGCATATATTTAAAGCAAGATTATGTGGGGATTCTACCCTGAAACAACAGCTTCCAAATCATTTTGATGGTTCACTGACTTACAATAGGGAGAATGGTGTCTCTGTCATTGCTACTCCGGGCCTGGAGCCCATGCTGTAGTGCGGTGTAACTTTGCAGGAGCGGACATGAGACCTCTTGTGAGAACTGCATAGCACTTAATGGCACCCCATCAAACACCAGCAGTTACAGGCTTCCAGCTAGCTATAAGAACAAGTTAGCTCAGTACTCCCAATATGTACTTCAGGCCAGCAGCTTCGAAGAGACTAAAAAAAAATATTATCAGTGGAACAGCAGCACCAAGCAAGAGACCCAATGACAAAACTGGCATACGCTGAAAATGAGGAAGGGGACCAACAGGGAAACAATGAAAATCTGCGGTATGTTTTAGCCTAATCTGTGTCACATCTGAAGTGTCCATATGCCTACGTGACGCGAAGGGGAGTCAGATCCTGTATCCTTTTGCTAATCTACAAATGCATATATGGGGGTACAAAGCACAACCATTACAAAACAAGCTTTACAAAAACTGGCTTTTTGTATGTTGCCTGCAGTTACACATAGCCACCAGAGAGGTCTCCAAATCCCCAAATCCTACATAGTATTGTTTTTAGTACTGTTTATCTGATGGTGGCAGTTTTGCTGAACCAGGTCTCGTGGGCGGGTCTCATTTTCTCTGTATATTATAATCATTATTTGCACAATTTGTTTTGAAAACTTCTCTTTCTTGTACTTTTTCTCCTGCAAGTAGATTATTTTATATCTAATTGTCTTGTATATGTCATATGGGCTTCATATATGTTTGGTAAAACTTAAATGGCCCATTGGACCGGAACTTGAATTACAGTGCAGCCTATTTGATTCATATTTCTTTTTTTAGTCACTCTCCTACTAGCCCCTCTAGATTCTTGTTGTTTTGTCGTTGCTGGATTTTGTACATTTTGTACGTTTATGTTTTCATAAACGAGTTTCTATGTGACTTCACTGAAAAGCATGCAGATTGTAATTTCCATGCATCAGTGTTAAACCCTGAGGGACTGAAGCCAGCTTTTGGAAACCTGCCTGCTAGCGCTGCTTTGATGCTTTCTAAAAACATTAGCTCACCAGAGACGCCTCTCATTTTTACTGATGCAGTTTCGCTTGGAGAACTACCTGCTTTGTCCCCACTCCCGCCCCAGGCCGGCCCACCAGACACAAAGCACTCCGAGCAGTTCTGAAACCAGAGCAGCTGCTGCTATTTTACAAGTGATTCAGACCTGAATGGTTAGGCAGCGGTTACTCATATTCACTGCAGCATCAGCGCTTCCCTGGACCTGCGCCAAGTCACACTGACTGTCCTGATGAGCAAATATTTCTCAGAACTTTCCAAATCTAACTTTTCTTTCTTTGCACAACAGTATAGGTTGAGTAACACAACATAAGCATTGCCAAAGAGCCAGCGGGTCATGCTCTTTACATTGGTCTAGGCAATACGGCTACTATAACCATGGAAGATGAAAGTTGTTACTGTTGCTTTGTTATACTGTTCCCATGTAATTACATAATTACATGATTCACATAGTTCCTTACGTAAGGAATTACATTTACATTTGAATTCCATTCTGGATGAGAAACATCAAGTCTGCATTTCCAATGTTTTTCTTTTTTTCCATGTGTCTTCTATTTGTTTTCCATTCCCAATTGTATTCCAACAACTGACAAACAACGGCAACAATACAATGGCTGTTTTTTATTTTGGAAGAATAAAACTGTATGCACAACCATAGCTTTCATCAAAACATCTCATGTACTTACCAACATGCAGAATCGAAAGTTTAGACTTTGCACTTTCCACAGAATTTCTTGCTTGAGCTATAAGTGAGAAATGATTGATATCAAATTACTGTGTGCTTCGAGTGCTACTGCCACTTCATAGTGTTAATGCATTTGTAAATATTAGCTGCTGATATTTTAGATATTATATCTATCTATCTATCTATCTATCTATCTATCTATCTATCTATCTATCTATCTATCTATCTATCTATCTATCTATCTATCTATCTATCTCTTTGTGTTTATAGATATTTTATTAGTAAGTTCTTTACATTTTATGTGTCTGCTTGGTTTCAATGGGCCTATGGTTGGGCTGAGACCATCTCTGCATAATTCAGCTGTTGGGATTAAAAGTCATTTAGAGTATTGTATGTGTGAAATGGTTCACTGTATAGAAACTCACAGACTCATTTCTTTACAGAAACAAGTGGCTCTGATAGGAACCAGTGGTTGCAATGTCTACACCACAGATGTAGCTATTTAATTTACTATTCACATCACCAGTTAATAGAAATGTGTGGCTGCAATATCAACACCACAATATACAGCCATTTCCTTCACCATCCAAACCAGCGATTAACTTCAGTGAGTTTCTTTATCAAATACTAATAATGGTAAAATATTAATCTAATAATCTGAAAAGAGCCTGTATTAATTATAATGTCCTGTGTTTACCTGTCTGCCATGAACATGTGCTTTTTCATCCAGATTCTCATCTTAAAATAAGGCATCAGGCACCGTGTTTTTACCACTCCATGAAATAACTTTCTCTGAAGGAACTTTGTTAGATTCATTTAATTCTTCAGACGTCTGGTTCATATCACCACCACAGAATTCAGATTGCTAAGTTTCTCCAGAATGAAATATTTCACATCAAACCGCTCTGAATTACTTTGTTTACGTTCTGGAAAAATCAGGCGACCCTGCATACCTGTGTTTATGCATTAAATACATTTATTATGTAATTAGTTACTGTACTTAAGCAGCTTTTTTGTGTATCTTTACTGAAGTGTTTTCATTTGCTGTGAGTTGTTACTTCAACTGCACTACATTTCAAAGTCTAATATCTTCTTTACTCCACCACATTTTGGCCAGATCTGTTCTTCCTTTTGGCTCATGTGTGCTTAAAAACTTTAACATGTCCAAACGAAAGAAGCGTGAAGCAAGTCCACCAATCAGGATACAGCAGTCACTTTGTTTTGAGCTCGTTTTGAACTGTTGGACAGAGCTTGGTTCTAGCTTATGGAAACCGTTCTCCTTTAGTGTTTTGTGTTTATGATGATTTGAATAGACATCCATGTCAGACAAATGAATGACCTTCTATTAGAGACTGGCTAATCGGGAGTCTCCTCACCTAAAATGAGTTGATGAAGAGTCTAGTTCCAGAAATTATAATATTCTTTAGGGCCATAATAAAGCCTGCTGCCTATTATTATCATACCTCAGCTGAAGGTAATACTTCAGTAACTCTACTCAGGTGGAAGACTAAAGGGAGGAATACTTTACGTTGGGTATCTGTACCTTACACAGACTATATGGTTTGTGTATTTCATCCACCACTGGATGCATTACATGTAGGCTTGTTATGTTTTTGGACATTTTTTGAAGTCTATACCGCTCAGATCCACTTTCCTGCGGTCTGCATTCAGAACTAGGTGCGGTCAAATACTGGGTGAACACGAACTGAGAGTCAGATACAGTCATATTGTGACTGTGTCATTGCACGGAAGTGGTTTAATACAGAAACGCTTTAATATGCTCACGTCTGTATATATATGATATCCAAGCCATTACTGCATATCTCATTATTTCGCTATCAAAATCCAACAGAAAAGGTAAAGCAATTCAAAAGACACAAATTAAAAGATCGAGTTTTGGGGACTGCAACAGCATAGAAGATGCTCTGGTAACACTTATATTCCTATGAATATTGCATTCATAATGTTTTAAAAATGCACTTCTAAAAAGTTTGCATGGCGTGCATGATACCTTACAATACCTGTTATGAGCTTGTGTAATTGTTTTTAAATAGTACATCTATAAACTATAAACTAAACTACACTATTCCTCTTTAACTCTTTTAGTTCTGGTCTTTATGTCACATCATTTTTATATTATAGAGCCTTATAAGTGCTATTTACAGGCTTTATGTGACATGATGTAACAACATAATCATATTTAGCTTGTACAGAACATAAGAACTTTGTAATTTGTGTATTCAGTAGTATATAGTTCTTTGTTTAAAAAAAAGGAAACAAGCAAACATGGATCTTACTTTATTTTGAGAGAAAATGTACCAAACAATACCAAAACCATATGAACAGATTTCATAATATTCTAACCTGACACTGTAAAGTTAAATACTTTGGTCATGTAAAGGGTGTTATAGCTACTAATAAGCAATTATACATACTTATGTATACCATTATATTATAACCTGGCATTATAAAGTTATATACTCTGGCTTTATAAGGTGCTATAGCTCCTAATAACCAACTATACAAGTTTATCTACAGCATTATATTAAAATCTGACATTATTAAGCTATATACTCTGGTTATATAAAGTGTTGTAGGTGCTTGTAAGCAATTATTCAAGCTTATATATGGCATTATATTATAGCCTGATATTTCGAAGTTACATACTTTGTCTTTTTTCTTTTATAGATATTAATAAGCAATAATAGAGATTATGTACAGCACAATATTATAACCTGAGATTATAAAGTTATATACTCTGGCTTTATAAAGTGTTATAGCTAGTAATAAGCGATGACGAAAATTAATGTACAAACTGGATTGCAAAAAAGTTGGGACACTAAACAAATTGTGAATAAAAACTGAATGCAATGATGTGGAGGTGCCAACATCTATTATTAAAATAATATAAATAATTATAAATAATATAAAGAGGAAGGTGCGACAAAGAAGGCCCAAGACGATTGAACAGTTAGAGACCTGTATTAGACATGAATGGGAGAGCATTCCTATTTCTAAACTTGAGAAACTGGTCTCCTCTGTCCCCAGACGTCTGTTGAGTGTTGTAAGAAGAAGGGGGGATGCCACACAGTGGTAAAAATGGCCTTGTCCCAACTTTTTTGGGATTTGTTGACGCCATGAAATTTTGAAACAACATATTTTTCCCTTAAAATGATACATTCTCTCAGTTTAAACTTTTGATCTGTGATTTGTGTTCTATTCTGAATAAAATATTAGATGTTGGCACCTCCACATCATTGCATTCAGTTTTTATTCACAATTTGTTTAGTGTCCCAACTTTTTTGGAATCTGGTTTGTACAGCATTATATTGTAATCTGATGTTATAAAGTTATATATCGTCGCTGTCCAAAGAAAAACAGGTATCTCCAAAATCGCCACTTTACAGGACAGGACAAAAACCTAATTTAATTTAAATGGAAGTCAATGGAACCAGACGTTTTTCCAAGCAGCTTTGGGACATTTCTGTTGGTTCATTGTTTATGAAATTTTCACGTAGTGTAGACAGCAGCTCATGTGACCAAATGAGACATAAAAGTAAAAATCACCAAAAATGGACATACATGTTTTTCTTTGGACAGCGACGATATTCTGGTTATACAAAGTGTTATAGCTACTAATAAGCAATTATGTGAGCTAATTCTCAGCATTATAATGTAGCGTGTGTGCCACTTACAGCAGTTTATAAATGTATCTTAAAGCATCGTGAATACAAGAAAGCCTCGACATTGCCATCCATTTCAAACCAAGACGTTGCTGTCTGGTGTTACGGATTCATCTGTCGATGAGTATATACTAAGTGATCAGTCTTCAGGCCTTAAATCTGTCATGCCTTTTGCTGTTGGAATGTGCAAAACGGCATGTACAGTATTTCCCTGCTGGGCTCATTTTAATGCTGCATTTCTATGGTCACTACTCCTGTCATGTCACCACGCAGATGTGTTTTGTCTGTGTAAGTGAAGGGAGCAGGTCACGCCCCCCTTTCCCTGAGGTTCACTTTCACTGCATCTGAGGTAATTGCCCAGAGGTGCTGTGAGAGTTCTCCAGTATGATTTATAACCCAAACAAATGCGTCAAAACTGGATGACGAGGGCTCAAACACATGGCTTCTATCATGAGACTTAGAGGAATGTCTTATTAAAGGGGGGGATTCCATCGATATTTCAAAATCCCTGCATAATTCAGTCAGTGGGCTGTAAACAGAGTTATTCAGAGTGATGTGATGTGAAATGCATCGTACCAGAGACGCACACAACGGTGAGACCAGGCCGTGTAATATCTATACCACAAATATACAAAGCAAACAGAAAGCCTAAACATTTCTTCTGGATTTTCATGTTGGTGAAGGTACAGTAATAAAACAAGGTGGTAACACTTTTTATGAATTCTGTATGCATAAATAGTTGTAAATGTGCTTGTAACTTGGTAACAGTGCTATTGTAATACATTCTTTCGTGACTTAGAAACATGTTGCAACACAAGGATCACTATGCAGTATGATGCATTAGATAACAACCTGTGTATGAATACATAGCAGATCTTCACTCTCCGAAAAACATCTATCTCCAGAAGGGCAACTTTACAGGAGATGGCAAAAACCTGATTTAGTTCTAATGCCATGCATGACGTTCAAAGCTAATGCAGTATGATGTCAATGGAACCAGACTCGTTTCCAAGCCATTTTGGGCCATTTCTGTTGGTCCATTCATCATGAAATGTTCACACAGTGTAAACTGCAGCTGCTGTGTTCAAATGATGCATGAAAAGTAAAAAAAAAAAATGGAGCTGTATGTTTTTCCTTAATACTCATTAACAATGATAAACTTACTATGAACATTTAAAATGCCTTCTCTGAGTGCTATAAGTAAAGTGAGTAAAGTATTTTAGATCAGTCATATCTGAATGCTAAACGTTTACGGCATTTAGCTGACGCTCTTATCCAGAGCGACAAGGTTAATCATATTACAGGGAGGCCAATGTGGTGTTAGGAGTCTTGCCCAAGGACTCTTATTGGTGTAGCCCAGTATAGTCACCCAGACTGGGATTCGAACCCCAGTCTCCCATTTGTGGTGGTGGCTCCCTGGCAGGTAGTGGTGTTACCCGCTGAGCTACACCAACCAAACAGAACGCTGTTCTGTTCATCTGTGTCAGTGTGTAACACACCGTATATCTGTATATCTATACGTAATCCAGAATAATAAGGTAAAAGTTGAGTTTAGAATTGTTAATATGTGTTATAGGTGCTCTATAAGTTCTATAGCTCATTATCCATTTTGATGCCATTACAATATTACAATATATAGTACAGTAGAACATATATGTTACAACATGTGCCATCATGAACCAAATGAACCATCACAAATGTGCCTATAAAGAACTATTACCACATTACAAAGAGTTATAAGCACATGTATAATGGCTTATGAATACGGGCTATATAGAAAGTGTTACCAAAAGTTTTTTGGGGGACTGTTTGCCTTACAGCACCCTGCCTGCACTGTATATCTCCAGGCCAAATCTCAAAACCATCATAAAACAACATCTCAGGCATCACATAGTGTATTCATAATCACTAAATGTAATAACTCTTTGTGATGGAGCTTTTAGAGGCATTAAACTCTTGAGACATCTGGTTCCTATCATGACCACTCTGAACAGTTCTGACGGTATAAGACATTACACCATTCTCTGTGACCTTGTTTACATCTTAACTGTTTAATTATAAATCTGTGGACTTACTCTATGAGTGTGGTGTTTGTGCCCTTGGTTGGATTTGGTACTAAGAGAAATCCGGTATTACACTGTTAGGAAAACAAGGCTACTGTCCAGGAAAGTTTTATTCCCCCAAGGTACAAATTATGTAAATGTACCTTCAAAGGTACAGCATGGTCCTTAAGGTCTAATTGTGTTCCTTTAAATGAGTTTTTGTGAAGTTGCGCTGCATTTCATTTTCCAGAGGAAAAGAGCTTATTTATAACATTTATAACTTTCAGAAAGAAAGTCAGCACAGGCTGTATGGAGCAGTGGTGGACAGTAACAAAGTAGATATGATTAATTATTGTACCTAAGTAGTTTATTGGTGTATCTGTACTGGATTAGTTCCATTCTAGGGGACGTTTTTACTTTAACTCCACTTCTTTCAAACTCCGCTACATTATCTATTGTTCCCTTTGGCTGATGTGTGCATTAAAATGTCAAAACCATAGAAGCATGAAGTGAGCCCACCAATCAGGGTATAGTGGTCACTTTGTTGAACAGAGTTTGGTTCTACCTAATGGAAACTGTCCTCCTTCAGTGTTTTGTGCTTGTGATCATTTTGATAGACACTACACTGATAGTGGATTGATGAAACAAGAGTGACACTAGAGCCAATGCACCCTGAAAAGCTTGAATCCTGAAGGCATAACCCTGGGGGTACCACAGCAGTGGCAAGCACTGATACTAAGTAGTGTGTTTTCAGTTTATAAGCAAAAGAAATGCTTTAGATAGACATGTTAATGGATTTGCACTCAGAGCAGACTTCCAGATCCCATATCCATAACACTGAACCAACTCTGTTTCTGTCTTGTGGTAAAGTGAAGGGCTATGAACAAAGCCAGACGTCAGTAAGGTAAATTAAAATCTCAAACAGAACAATGTTCTGTCCACAAGCAGTTCAGTATACTGCCATCAGTATATTTATTTTTACTGTAGTTGCACTTGGTGCTTCACTCACTCTGTCCTAAATCATGGCGGCTGTGGGCTAACAAAGCCAAAATCAAGGTTAGCAGCTCAGACACATGTCATGATAACAGCAGCTGGCTGGATAGCTAGCTAGCTACCGTAGGTCATTTAGCTAACCGGTTTCTAGCAAATGGCAAAGCTCATGCTTGTTTGCTGTAACGACTCCAGTGACAGTTTTACACTAAGTGTCAACTGAAACTTCTTGAAACAATGGCTGGTCACTTAACGACACAGTCTTTGATGGGCTGCTTCATGAAACTACTTTCACAAAGTTATAACTGAGTATCAACAAGTGAAGTAAATCTACTGGAGGCTTTACATATGAAATGTAGGTTCGTGTAGGTGTTCAGTTAGTAAGGTTGTGTGAAAGTTTGACCGTCTTGGCCAACGCTAGCCTCATACCGCGTACCTGCAGCATACAGGCCACAGAAAAACCCCGAGAGAAGAGAGAGCAGGAGAGCGGGAGCGAGGAGTCCTGGTGGAGAGCGTGTGTGAGAGAGAGTGTGACGGTGAGTGGGCTCCTGCCTGGCCCTTTTATACCAGTTATTTTTAAACACACACCCCCTCGCTTATTACAGTGTTTCCTCTCCGGGCCACTCAGGAAGCCAGTTTGGCCCCGTTTCCTGCTCGCGCGGCCAAATTCGCACAGAATCAAAGAATGATAGCATTGAGACTCACGGTCTCCACGAAGAGAAATGGAGGGAGGGAGGGAGAAGTGGAAGGGGGGGGTAAGAAATGAAAAACAGAGATTGGCTGGCACGTGCACAGCCATCTTGCTCTTGCTGGAATTCAAAGGCCTGGCTTTCGTCCAGCTCTAATTTCAGTACACCTCAAATATTTGTGGAAAAGATTCTGGAACAAGAGCCGCGTTCACTTTCTTTTTGTTTCCACTATGCGCACCTGAGAACTGCTCTGTACTTTGGCCATGTTTACTGGATTCCCGCATACACCACTCGAGCAGAAAGCAAACAAACGGGACAGCAACATCTGACGCCCGTCACTTTATCAATGAGCCAAGGATTGTTCATCTGTACTGAGTGTTACATAAGACTGTGATTACATCCCATTACATAATGTTGCTATTGGCTTGGCAGTGCAGTGCTGAACATAAAGCCAAGTGATTTATATAGGAGAACCAGGTCTATGTCCTTTTGGCTCTTTGTCATGGAGAGTGGGCGGGACAAAATATCTGCTGGATGACGGAAAATGTGAACACACCTGATGTTGTCATGACGCGTGAGGGAAAGTGTGTTATATTTGTTTATGCTTTCGTTAAAAAAGAAAAAAAGGTGTTTAGCTTTTGGTTCTTTTTTTGTTTTGTATCATTGTGGCAGAGCAGTTTCCCATGAAATGCTTACCATGACTTAGCATGCGTTGTTCACAGAGGTGATGATGGGAACCAGACCTCTAAAGCATTCATGATGGTTTTTAGATTTAAGATCTACTTTTATATTTCTTAAAATATATTAGTCATCTCCACCAAGATACAAGCAGATGACCCGCTAGGCTTTGGCAACATTGACCTGGTGCTAACGGCTGTTGTGCGGTTGGTATGCATGTAGTCCTGCACAGCTGCCAACTTTTGTCTTGATGACCAATGAATCAGTGTGTGGAGGCGCCGCGGTCAGCATCAAGATGGACAGTTTGTTGTCACGTGTTACATCCACCTCCACCCCTACTGCAAAACCTGCAGGAACTGTGTGAGAGTATTCAAGCTAGATGGGATGGATTATCACAGGACACTATTAGGAACAGCTACAACTCCATGCTGAGACGTCTGGCATGTTGCTTTAGCAAACATGGCTGCTCATTGCATTAAGCCGAGAGAATCTTACAGACTGGTATTTTCTTACATAACTGAGAGTCTGTTAGATTCTCTCTGATTAATGCAATGAACCATTGGACATGTAGAGGAATGGAAAATGACTAAGCTACATTAATGTTTTGGGTTTTTTTTGCCTTATAGGGCCTGCAACTTTTTCAGTAAGAGGGGGCCAAACTGTTTACACCTCTCTAAAAAGTCATGCTGAGATAGCCCAAGTGCCACATTAAAAACCCTTGTGTTGGTTTGCTTGCTCCCCTATAAAGATGGAAATCCAATATCTTAGAAAACAGTTGTAGATGAATAGACTTCGGCTGAAAGGTTGAGTAAAGAGCTTTAAAAAACGGAGGTGCTGTTGTTTCTTAGGCTTTATACTGTATTGCCCGTCTGTCAGGCTTTTATGATGTGCTGCATCACCAAATTCCTGACAGGCTGTAGGCCCCGTCAGGCTGTGTTATGAATAAAGTGTAGACGGACAACTCCTGGAACACCTGCAGCATATCAAAAGGTTGTAGCAGCTTTCGTGTTTCCAATTAAAAACCTAGGAGGAACGTGAGGCATTAGTTCCAAATGGACCATCATATTAACGCCTCGGAGTTGAGTGGCACGAGAGCAGCTCTGAGCCTTAATGCTCAAATCCGAGCCTCTGGCTCACTCTGACTCTGAGCGCTGTAGCAGGTAGGCATGCCGACTCCATAAGGATGTAATTGGGCGCAAGGGTACAGTGTTTTTCGGAGTGAGGATTGAAGAGAGAGATGGGGGCTGGAGGTTGGTTTCCATTTATTAGCTGTTAACACTTAACCATGGCTGCATTCTGGCGCTAACACGAGCGCATACCTGCACGACCTCTTAAAATGTTTTCTTTGGGAAAGCCAGGCCGTGAAAGGCGCCTTTTGTCTGATTAACGGAAATGGAATGATCTGGCTGCGTGATAGGTCAAAGGACAGTGATGTTAGGACTGTCAGCATAGAAGGAGTCCTCTTGAAGCTCTTTGTTTTTCCATATTATGCAGCTGATCAGTAATGACTTGAACTGGCCTGTACCTTAGTCTCCTCTTCAAAATGGCCTTTCTGCCCAACCACGGCGGTTAATGTTTTGTACCTCCAAATCTAAACTCATGCTCACAGGCTCCACCAACAGAGGAGCATCTGGTCAAAAGTTTGGACACATTTAACTGAATATGCATTTTTCCCCTGCTCTTAAAATACATTAACTGCTTAATCAGACAGCATGGACCGAGCCCACCAGGTTGAAACACATCAGTCTGTGGTTGGTTGTTTTGCATGGTAATCAAATAGCCCCTTCCTGTGAAAGCAGCCGGTTTCCAGTCACAAAACCTAGACGATAAGCCCAAATTTGTCTCACAGCACTATTCAAGCCATGTGCAACCAGTCCTACACATGGCTCTACATTAATGCCCATGGTTGCACCCTGCAAACTGAATTCCTTCTAGCTAAAAGGACTCAATCTGTCCTTAGTAGAATCATGCAGTCAGGTGGAATTTCCTAAAAAGCTGAAGACTGAGGCACTGATAGTGTTATACCACAATGTCATTCTGATACCAGTCTTTAGATGCCCTGTTGACATGACTCACCCCACGGGTGCTTGCGTGGAACACTGAGTTACGGCCTTAAAGGCGTATACATCTGTTTCATTTCTCCTGAAGCCTGGCACAGAGTCAGGCACAAAGTGTATCTGAACCTGCCGCCTCTAAACTCTGCCAGCTGAATAAACAACACACGTATACTACACCCCCCCACCCCCATTCCAGTACTGGCCATACATACCTGTACAGCTTCACAGTTGCTACCATTTACTCTCAAACGACCTGCTTGAGCTGGCATCAGACTTTCTGCCACATTCTCCTGCATTTCCACGCTTTTAAAGGAAATGGTTTGGATTTTTTTCTGTCTGGCTCCCAACTGGAAGCCTGCGCGATTGAGCAGATTACTTTCAATTGTATTTTTAAAGTTGGAACAAAAAATACAAGGCAGATGCGAGAACAAAGGTAAAGGAATGCATTTCAAGGAATATTCCATCATTGTCCAAACCTAACCTCTTACCTGCCTTCGCTGTCGGATCAATACCTTGCAATTCCAAAATGGTCATTTATGTGGAAAGACAAGAAAATCATTATGGTATTATGGACCTCGGATCATTCTGATGGGGATAAACGTCATGAAGTTTGCACACTGTGTAAAGAGCGGTTTGTATTTTCATATGCCGCACAAAACCAATACTAGAGATACAGTTGTATGCTAGATTGAATACTTGCGGGTCAGTGAAAATATCAAAACAGAAAACTTAAAACCCAAAAATTTGACATCAAGTTTGCAGAGGCCAGATGTCATTTGGCCAGGAGTGACCAAGGTTTTGCACACAGCTGTAAAGGTTGAGTCAACAGATGTTCTGTAAGAACACATGCCGAAAATGAATCCATGATTATTCCAGAGGTGTGAGTAATAGAAAAGGAAAAAGTAATAAAGAGCTAGTGGTCTTTCAGCTTCGAGGTGGCTTCCTCATCACCTAAAAAGGTCACTTTTGTAATGAGGTTTTGTAATGAGGTTAAATCACAACACTGTTACTGCTATTCCGCTCAATGGGCTTCCACCGAAACATGACTCATACCGTACTGTAAATAGGCATGGCTCGAATCTCGGAGTAAGCAATGGTGCTTAGAACTTCATAGAACAAAGGGATCTATGCGTAGGTCTTTGCGACAGTGACCCAAACATTTACATGAGTCTAAAGTGAATGTCGTACTGTTCCAATCACGTAGGAGCATATGTAGTGTCTGTCTAGTCCCAAAACTTTCCACTCTGCTCAAACAAATTTTAGGTAAATTAAAGTTGCGGTAGTATTAGGTTGCAAATGAATCTTCAACTCACTAACAGCAGTCAACTTCCTCTCAGATACCTTAACGGCAGGCGCTTTCAGTTATTGCTTGTTTTTGTGGCTTTTCTAAGTGTGGTTTCATCTTCAATAAGTAAAGAAAAACACACTCATTTGACTTCAAATCAGGAGAATTAGCATTCTTTTTATACTGATGAACTTCTTGATTAATTGCTCTGTAGGTTTTGAAGCCTGTGTCTAATGGCTTTGGCTTTTGCCCAAACTGTTTATTTGCACAGAGAGAAGAATTCTTCAGAATTCATTTTTTCTGCTGCCTCATTGCAGCTCAGGGAACGAGAGAGGCTCCCTTGTAGACCCAGCCCAGAGTACTTGTTCATGTTCTCCCCTATTTCTCAACCCCTGTACCTTTCCATGACGGCGATAAAGGGTTGATTTTACCTCGTCTGTTGGATAACACATCTTGTACAAGAACTCTCCTGGCTCATCTTTGAACTTCTACTTCAAATTCCAGTCAGCGCTTACAGCTGTTGTATCTTTGGCTCTTACTTTGCATTTTTACATCAGCGATGTAATGATTTTTCATGATTCAATGGTTCCAGTCTTACTTATACTGCCCTGCAGCATTTTCATTCCTGTTAAAGGTTTTCCACATTATTTCAGTGGCCTGTTGCCCTGTAATGAGTGTTTGCCTTTTCTCTTTTGCAAAATACCTTGTTTTGCTCATCCTAGTCAGTTTTCTAGTTTTAGATAGATAGATAGATAGATAGAGGGATAGATAGATAGATAGATTTGTACACAAACACAAAAACTAGCAGTGGCTGGCACCTGGTACCTCAAAACTTATGCTTTGTTGGGCTTTGCTTGGAAGCAGGAAGTCTGATCTTGGGAAAACCATGGACACCACCATTCAAGGTAATTTTGTTAGTAACATGTTAGCCAGCTAACTATTTATTATTTTTATTTATTATATATTATTTTATTATTATAGATTTATATTATATCATTGTTGTATTTATTTTAAAAACGTTTTTATTATTATTATTTATTTACCTTCTTAAAACATTAAACCGTATGGTCAGTGTTAAAGAATTAACCAACAATGGTGTCTATATGTTGACTGAGCTCGTGCCAATTTACACTCATCATCAAAAGAAGGGTTGTGCCCAGAAGTGTGGGATTGCAGTGCTATTTGGACAGAAGATAAAGGTTACTAGAAACCATAAATGATGATAAATGTAGACTGATATGGGTAATACTTATTGGGCTACACATACAGAAGTAGTGTCTCAGTATGGCATGGGGCCCCCAAACGTCTCGGCATGGAGTTGTAGAGGTTCCTAATGGTGTTCCTGCAGATTTTGAGGTAGGGGTGGAGGTGGAGTGACACCAGGTCTACTGGACATGTGACAATAAAGTGTTCAATCTTGGCACTGACCGCATTGACTCCACACATGGATTCCTCCGTCGTCTCTGCCATGGCAACAGCAGGATTCATCACTGAAGAGGGTTAAGGGTAGTCCTCATAATGGTGTATGTAGTCCTGTAGTCAGTCAGGTACAGTGATAAGGCCCATCCTTGCATGGCCGAGCGTGACACTCCATTCACTTTGAAATGAAAGAATTGTTGTGTTTTTACACCACTGATAGTGTGAGCTGGCTTGTCGGTTTGACGTCATGCACTGAGCTTGAAAACACCATCCTGACTCAAAGTTTTTTTTTTTGTAAATGATTTTTCCTAGTCAGATATGGGACGTCTTAAACTTCAGTCAAACACAGCATTAGACCAACCCTTAGGCAACCCCACAAGTACAAAGACCACCATCTGATATCTATTTTCCAAGGTCAAGCAAGCCACAACTATTTTGATTTTGTCAGTTCCATTCTGATTGGCTATCTGATCCTTGTTCATCCACTTCCATGCATCAGGTTTTAGTCTAACCAGAAACACATTTTTTCAGGTAGTGGTCTGCCCTGTGCACCTTTTGCATGTCAGTCAGACGGCCTTTCCTGTCAAAGCAAAAGGCTCTTTGATAAAGTACACCATGAAGCACAACAGGCTCTCTGATGATAGGCTGACGGGACAACTCACAACCAAACTGAAACTTGGTGGTGCAACAGTTTAGCTTGGCCCTGTCATCAGGACATTACAAGTTCAATCCCTGATAATGCCACAGTCGACCACTATTGGCCTCGCTCTCTCCGAGTGGGTAGGATGGCCCTCCCTCTTACTCCATCACTCAATGTGATGCTAGCCAGCACAGATGTATGTTTGCTGATGTAACAGAACCGGCAATTAGTGCTTTTCTCCAAGCGTTTTCAGCTGTCATGACGTTGCGCTAGCAGCCGTTCGAAAAGATGCAGTGACTTGTTTCTTGTGGCTTGGAGAAAGTGAAGTGAGAAAAGTGCTAGCCTGTGATTGGAGACTGGGCTAGTGGGCAGAAATGGGTACTAACTAAATTGGGGAGAGTCACTGTTCATTGTGGGATTCTGAGCAAAGCTGGCACGCTGCGTTCCAACTGCAGCCTCTGGACTATGTTAATATTTTCACTACCTGAAGTGGTTTAGTAAGTGAGCCCAGTGGAAAAGACTTCTGATGTGACCCCAACTAGCCCGATCATCTGTAGCACACTTTCCTCGTGATCAGCAGAGGAAACAGGACACTAGTGGGTCAGTCTGACTGCTGCCCTCTGCTCTGAGCAAGACCAGTCATAATAAAGAGTAGCTCCCGACTGGTCAGACCACTTCCTGTGCACATTGCCAATGCCGTCATCAGCGGTGGATGGACCAGTCGTGAGGCTACTGGCGGGAAAAGGCAGCATAAAGTCTTTGGGAATGTTGATTTTGGTTTAAATGGCCAGGCTGGCATTCTGGCTTGGCACATATTTTAGCCATTGTGATTAATGTATTTAGGCTAACCATTTGGTTGCAGAGGCCTACAGGAGTTTGCTGAGTGAAAAGTGTTTACCGTCTAATTTCTAAGTCCCAATTTAGATGACGTGATTAAAAAAGAAAGCCAATTCTAGTCACATGCAGTGTGAGCAGAAAGCTGTAGCTTCCTGGTTGATCCCAAACACTTAAGAAGGACATGGTGTACTGCTCACGACTGAACTCTACATTGTTTGCAACAGAAATAACGTACAAGCTTTCACATTTACAGTATTTTAGAGTCATTGTGGCAACCGAATGACTAGCTGAAAGAGGGAGGCAGTGAAGTGATAGACACATTGAAACAGTCAGCTGTAACTGTTGATAGAGCTGTGAGTAAATCAGTGAAGCTGTTGTAGGGAGTATCCCCAGCACTGACTAATTATGAATGAAGGGCTGGGCCGAGTCCACGGCCACAGAAAACACGGCGAGTTATCGATTCAATCAAGATCACACGCGAGTTCCGTCTTCGGCCCATGCCATCAATGCCTTTGCAAACGAGTCGGCCCTCTCGTTGGTTAGGCTGAAGCATGTGATGCGCTCGCGGCACGGGACATACCTCGCCCTTTCCGCCATTTTCCACTTTCACGATGAGTGCATTGAAACAGGAAGTGGCTGCGGCTGCACGCGCCCCAGCAAGAACCTAAAGCCTTTCTAGCGCATGCGGCTCACAGCCGCCAAACCAGCACCTGCATGAGTGTTAAAGCGTTACACCCTAAAACCCCGTTCTGGTTTAAATCACTGTTCAAGCATTCAAGCAAGCTCAGGGAAAAACCCTGTTAACTGTTATCACAGAACTAAAGGGCCTGCTGCTCTGGTCAGTAGAGGTGTATGTCCCCTGGACACAGGGAGGGTAACAATGTGAAAATCTGACATTGTGCATTGTGGAGAATGAGCATTGTTTATGGTAGCACTCATTTTTGCTAGAACTAGATTGTAGCTAGTAGTTTGTTAGCATTAAGCTAACAGTCACTTCCAGAAACCTTTTTGTGCCATTCTAGATCAATCACAGTCATTAAAAGACAGTTAATGTTTTACTTGTGACTGATTTGCATATAGCTTGTGAGAGATTAGCATATACAGCATCTACAGTGGGGTCCAAAAGTCTGACCAAAGCATGACCGTTATGTACACCGTCTTAACATGGCCAGTGGTAACAAATCTTAAATATTCCAGTTACAGTCCCAATTTCAAATGAAATGGGACGCAATGAAAAATGTAAGTAAATCTAAATATAAACAGAATGCTATGATTTGCAAATCTCATAGACTTATATTTGATGTACATTAAAACACAGAATACATATCAGATGATCAAAGTGAGACATTTTACTGTTTCATGAATATTATTGACTCATTTAGAACTTGATGGTATCGACACATCTCAAAAAATGTGGGACAGGGGAAGCAAAGGGCTGGAAAAGTAAGTTGTACTAATTAGCAACCACTGGAGGAACAATTTGCACATGACTGGGCCCTAAAACAGAATTCTAGGGAGGAAGACTCTCTCAGAAGTAAAGATAGGCAGAGGTTTACAAATCTATAAAAAATAATATGTTCCTCTGTGTAAAATTGCGAAGACTTTGTATATCCCACCATCTACAGTATATAATATCTTTAAAATCCCTGTGTGCAAAGGACAAGGCCGACTCTACTTGCTATAACTTTTTAAATGTTGTCATTTGGTTGTCAAATCTTGCCCAAATTGTCAATGTGGTCTTTGGACCCCTCACCTTTTAGCAGTTTCACCTTGTAGTTTCATAGTGACTCAGTAGAAAGACCTGGTACAAAGGTGCCATCGCTATTTTCAATTTCTAACATCCAGATTAGGCTTCCGCTCGTATTCACAGTCATCTAGGACTTCCAGAATTCACATGAAACTGGCCCCGCCTATCGGAAAATAAAGAGATTGGTTTATTCTTCTGTTATTTCACAAAAGTGCTGGTATGTAGTCTAAAACTCAAGTCCATCTCCTCAGCTTTTGAAGTCCTGACCAATAAGAGAGCTAGGTTGGCTATATTTCCCTGAATACCACAAAGGAAAAACAGTTCCTGACTGGGCAAGCTTAAACCGAACCCTTCTTTCCATCCAGGGCATAACAATGAAACAGGGGTAGCACTGTAATGAGTAGAGTTTAGAGCAGAGTTTAATACAAGCATTACAGACATACATTTATTTTGGATTCCCTGAAATCACGAAGGCTTCTCTAGAGGCCCCGAAAACCCCCTGGGTTCCCCTTTGCTATCTAGTATGAGATCGTTAGCCTGCAGACTGTAGGTGGGTTATTCTCAGCCTACATACATGATCAGAGATCAGATATCCCTTTAGTTTTTTTGATAGGTGACCGATGTTGTAAAACATGTCAGCCAAAGTTGACTAAGTGAGCTAAAAGTCTAAAAAACTGATGGAGCTAGTGCAAGAAGCAAAGGCCATTCATCATCCAACATTACAGTGAGTATCAGAAGCTAGCAGAACTAGTGAAGATAAATACCACTGTGGAAACAATGAGTGGATTCCTGGTCTAACATGTGCATTGAAATATTGGTAGAAAACAAAGCAGGCCAAGATAACCCGACTGCATTCCACCAAAGGGAGCCAGTCCATGGAGAGCACAGGCGCTGAAATACCAGCAGTGTAACAGGGGCTTTTCTACTATCGCCAAAGCCACTCACTTTTCCATATGATTATTATTTCTGTTTTTCATTTTACTGATTATCAACATAATGCGCTCTGTTCTGAGCATATGAAAAAGCTGTTTATGCTGTTTACTCCTCCGTGTACAATATTAGTCAGCTCTGGAGTTAAAGTGAAGGTTTGTTTCTGTATGATTTTCTTGCCTGTCTATTATAGATAGAAACCATAAATCATTGTGTTATGTTGGGAAGCACTTGAAAGCGCTGAGCATAGAGGCGGTTGCTTTCTTTCTGCAAGTGAACAAAAAAAAAAAGAATAAAAGAACGCTCCAGAGGCGAGGCTGGTTGCTGTGCTCTGAAAAATAGATTTCAAAAATTCCAATTTGAGAATAGATTACTGTACTTTAGGTACAACCATAAACTATTTTGAGTCAAAAAAAAACTAAGAAGGCTGAGAAAAGAAAACCAGCTTCAAAGCATGCTAAAACTGACAGAAATGCTTCAGGTATTTTGGGATAATTATCATAACAACCTCCTAGTATTTCCAGAGCTGCAGAGTGAGCTTATAAAGATAGTCATAACCTGATTCCCTGCACATAAAAACACTAGAACGGGGTCATTTTCATTGGGTCACGTCGTCTTGCTTGTGTCTATAGTTTAAAATAAGAGGTAAACAAAATGCTGCTACGCAATGGGAATTGCCTTAGATTGGTTGTATGGATATAAATACACCAAGTAAACGGGCAGTGCACCCGATCCCTTCTTTTTTCTACAGGCCTATATTTATCACAGGGTGTGCAGGTTACTGACGTCTGTCTTTTCTCTTCTCATCAAGCCAAATTCACCCTCCCAAGACGTCAACGGCTGGACACAAGATGGTTCAGAAAAGACTATTCACAGCCACATTATGATCCTGATACATCGCCAAACACTTGGAAGCAATCGGCGCATGATTGGGTGTCAAACCCCATTAGACGTGTGCTCTTCTGGCTGGTGTGTTGTTTTAGCACAATTGTGCTGCAGTTGTGCGAGGCTCTGGCCAGGCTTGATTTGATCTGATTCAATTGGCTTGACGCAGTCTCGCTGCGAGTGAGTAGGCTCAGGTTTCTCCCACCTGGTCTTCGAGGGGGGGGGGTCTCTGACATGAGGCTTGGTTTGGGCCTCTGCCGGCTGGCCGCATGGTTCTCATTCGTCACCCTTTCTCCTTCCCCCTTTTCCACTTAGGTGATGTAGTCATCGAATGCTGTCTGACTGCGCAGGGCCTGCCTTTGTTTACAAAACATTCCAGCGCCGGTCACCAAGCAACAGCATGCATTGCGCAAGTGCATATAATGTGCAGACTACAGTGTGGTCAATTCTCTATTATTCTTATGACAAGAGCGCTTCCGGAAAAGGCCGGGCTTTGGGTGAGAGGTTAGGCCGTCTACGCAGGTGGAGGATGCTGGCAGTATTTCCATCCCAAGGACTTATCAAAAACCAGCACCGAAAGGAGCTGAGGCCAGGAGAGGCTGTGCGTTACAGTGCCTTTACCATGACTGGACATGTTGGCAGGGCCAAGCAATACCCTGATAGCAAGAGGATAGCGGACGTCTGTTGGCCCACCAGTGCCAGAACTGACAGCCCACTGGTCACTCATCACTCGTTTCCACTCGTTTTCCACTCGTTTTAAATGGCTTGTTCTTCCTTGATATCTTACTTTGCTTATACTTTCTAAACTTGTTTAGTACATATTTTTTCTCTTAGCTGTTTATAATATTTTCCTTAAGGCTGTACATATATAATAATATTTAAGAACATTAAAACCAGTTACCTGGGTGGTCCAGGGCTGGACCAACAGTGGGATGCCAACCTGATCAAGCCAGCGGACTTATATATACTTGCTATCTGGGTATAGGTGCTGTGCATTAGTCTACGGTTGCCAAAGTGATTGTTCCCACCTACTCCATAAACCTTTCGTATCATTCATCTGCCGTTTTTCTTTTATTCAGTTTGAATCAAGGTTTATTCTCTTTGTCTTTCAAGCCTCAGCCACAAGGCAAAAACAGAAGCAGTCTTATACCAATGTCCCATTAGAGTGCCGATCAAAAACCCATGCAAAATAACCCAGGTCCAAAAAGCAAATAATGCATCTTTGTTTATTTCGTGTAGTCGTCTGTGCATATACAGAGCCTGTTTGATCTGATGCTTGCATCTGCGGCGGATTGTCCCCAGTATTTCGGCCTTATTAGGTCTCAGGAGACTTCTGGGCATCAGCTCGGCTGGCCTGATCAGTAATCCAGCTCTGGTAAGAGCCTGAATGGTTGGCATGTTATTACAGTATTCTACTGAAGTGTACAGTCATATGTTTGTATATTGAGGTTTGTACAATGGCTTAGAACATTCAAACAATCTATTTCTCAATTAAAAGTTCTCAGGAACGGCTGTAGGTGGAATATGGAAGAGCACAGTTGTGGACTGATCTCAATCTCCACTGTTATGTTTCAAATGGAGTACGTCATGACCTCAGACACTGACGTTAAACCACGAGCCCCTGCTAGCATGGCTTCAAGGAGTCCATGCCTTAGCGTCGTCCTCCTCGACCTTGAATGTCCACCTTCCTCTAACACACACCCCACCCCACCCCCCTTCCCAACCGTCCAACCTAAATGACTTCTCCTGACCTTCTGACACCCTTCGGTCTCACCTCGTTCTCCATGTGCTTTATAGGCCGCCTGCACATCTTTGACCTCGGCCTGGGGGCTAAAGCACGTCTTAAGGACCGGCCACTCCAGTGCATTAAGCACTCGTGTTGTTATTGTTTAAGTGGAGAGTGTGCCTGCATGTCTGGACACATTGGCTCGATTCGGGTAATGGATTTGTTTCCCTCACTCTGCTGGGAGGGAATAATTGCTTCTAAGTCCTGGCACTATTCAGCTGAAGAATGTGTCCCCTCTAGTTACTAAAGCCCCTTAGCCCAACAGCAGCTGTGCAGACTCACTGAGGTCAAAGAAGATGCCGCACCACTTTACCTGGCTAGATGGTCTCAGCAAATGGTCAGCTAATTGTTTATTAGCCATAAGTTTGACCTGACCTTTATTTTACTGATGTTTACTTGCTAACCAACCAGCCAGCTATCACTTTGTTAATGCTAATCTTTGGGTTTACAGTTGTTTGCTACCCAGTTAAACATCTAGACAGCAAATTAGTTTCTGGACTGTTCAGTTCCCAAGCTAAAGCTAACTCAAAAACAGCGAACTAGCAATCTTACCCCCCAGCAGCAAGCAATTTCTGTAACCGTTCATTGTTTTAAAACTCCTGCCATCCAATTATGGTTTTCAGTGCAATGTTCATCCTGTAGATACCTTAGTTATCACACCTGTAACGCAAGTATTTCATTCTGAATAGAATTTACTCAACGCCACGCAGCTGACAAACAGATTTCACTGTCATTATGATTCAGCCTAATCCCAACTAGAATCACCAGTGTGAACTTTTGAGAGTGATTCAGCATATACACTGAACCTTTGCCACACGTGGCCTTCTCGTTGTAGCACCAGTATTGATAGAGTGACTTCAGCCTCATGCAATGAATGCTCAGAGGTACAGGTACAGCAGTTTTAGTTTGACTCTTTATTCAAATGCCTCTGTCAGACATTTCTCTCAGTCTTTAAAGAAAGAGAACGGAAAAAAAGAAAAGTCCCGTAAAGCACATATTCATATGCTCCGTTTTCACAATGACTAATAATAGCACATCCTTTCAGACCTTATGTAGCTTGAGTTTAGTTAGCACCTTGTGTACTTTGCAACTGTATTTAATCGTCTTTGAATTCCAGTTCAACCGAATGGCTGTTTACCAAAACCATTTCCCATAAAATTTGCTCAAAGCGTGGCAGGTTGTTTGAAGTAACAGCTAATCCGAGAACCATCATTAAGAACATGCCACTGTCATTGCCCATTAGCAAAAGAGCTGAAGTGTTCACTTCATTTAGTGCAGGTATGTGACAAGTCCAAGTCAAGCTTAGTCTTTTGCCCACAGGCATTTAGTCTTAGCACAGGTGGGATTCTGATTTCTACTGACTTGCCTCTGATATAAGCTACTGCCAAACGAGGAAAACAGATCAATTTTAAGTCAATATTTCAGGTCAGTTTTAAAACCAAGCTGCCACCACATCCATTATTGGCTTTATAGTAAAATTGACTGCATTCAGGTCACTCAGGTCTAACTCGTTTGCCCATAGGCGAGAAATCCTTTGTTTGGTCTTGAAGAAAGTGGCTCGTTGAACAAGTTGAGAGTTGTCCTGTTGATCTGTTGAGTGGCCCGTCTGAGGCTGGCCTTTCTCCACATTCCTCTGGCTCATGACCATTGTGGAACCCCTCCATGTTCATAAACAAAGCCCATGCGTCCACTCAGCTGCGCTGACCTCAGGTCTTAAGTAAGGCTGCGCTTTTCTAACACATATTTGAAAAGTTCATGTTTCACAATATAGACAATGATGTGGACCACCCACATTGATTTAACATATATTCACATATAGCATAAGACACAGCTAAGCCTTTAATTCAGGCAGAACTCAAGAAAACCAAGAAAAAGGCAATAATGCTAATTTCTGCTAGTGCCTCTAGGGGGTTCTAGGAGTGTGTTAGAGCTAGGCTAACAGCATGAACATTTTCTTTGAGGCCTGTAAAGCACATTAACACAATTAGCATATTATGATATTAACATTTCTCACCTATTGGAGCTACAAACAGTTTTAGATTCCACTATATAAGCCATATGCCGGAATTGGGTTTCATTGCTATTGGGGTCCCCCCATAGTTGCGAAGCGTAATTCACTTATAGCATAGCGTTCATATGTCTGTGTAATGTGCTTACATGCAAAGGGGAGTCAGAATTGGATAACACAGGCAAAGACAACATCAGAAGAGAAAGAACAATGCCAGTCTACAAGATAGAGTGATAGAACGGCAAGCTTTGCCGAACACTGACCCAACTTTTTACTGTGAAATGTATTTATTCCTTTGTATGCTCATAAATAACACTGGCAGGAATCAACACTCTGAACACATGCGGCCTGGTTTGCCTTGTTTTCCCCTTAGCCACGAGACTGTTTTGCATCCGTTTATCTCTTTTAGTTCCCAACAACAAGTAAAAACCAGTCCAAGATTTACTTTGGTCTCTTTCTCACTTCCTCGCTTCTTCTGACAATGCCTTCTTCAGTCTCTGAAGGCATGATGTCCATGCTGGGACTATGATGTTAGCTTCTTCTTAAGCTAACTGAAAACCCATAACTGTTGGTGTAGTAGATCCATACTTCCACTTCCATAGCTTCAAGGGGAATTCCAAAATTGCATAATTCTTTGGTTGTCATGTAAACTTATTGAGAATGGAAGATGATTCATTGTGGAGAAACCTATTGACTCGGAATTCTTTGCAGTGGTGATGATAGGAAGCAGGGGTCATAATGTCAATGATGCAATATATAACCATTTCATTTACAGTCCAATCCATAAGTGTAAACAAGTGGATTTTGCTATAGAACACCCGTCATTCACCTCTGTGCCAATAATGGGTTTCAAAAACAGCCTTTTCTAGACTATTGGAAAACACGGACATCTCGTACATCAGGCAACGTGCTCATAACAATTCGCTGTAATAACTTTCCATGAGGAACGTTGATCGTGTTGGTGTGTGAGTGTCTGAATTATTTGAAATAGTCAGTTTGCAGGGTTTTCTGAGCAGTTGCTGAATAATAAGCATTAGGATGTAATATGCCTGGGAATTTAAGAGGTTAAAAGGCTGCACGATTGCTACATTGCATCTATTGAACAGTAAGTGAGTGGGCTGCGCACTGATTCAGTCGCGCTCTACGATAGGCCGAATGTGTTCGTGCAGTGCAGCTCACAACTCTGCGGACTCTTAATCATGCTGTTTGGCCTGGGTCAACACACTTCACTTTTATCTGCCATTTTAATCCCTGAGAGTCCGGCTGATTAGGAGTGACAGAGATAAAGGGAGAAACATGAAAGATTGAGCACTAATTGAGAGAAGTGAAAATGACAATGCAGAGCCATTAATAAACGTGCTATTGTTAAAGTGCATTGCGATAGAGGCCGTTTGGGGTCACAGTGTGCCTGCCGTGAGTGTCTTCTAGTTCTATGTAAAAGGTTTGAGGCATTGGAGGTGTGCTTTTGCACTACTGCATATGTGGTTAGAGATATTCAGCACATATAAAAGGCTGGTGTTGAGGTTGGAAGGGGGAATATGTGGTAAAAGGTTGTGGGTTGTACCCACGCGAAGCTTACAGCGGAAGCCCTTGCACACACTCTCTTACTATGTGCACTTACAGAGAGCAAGTGCACCTACCATACCCCCCTTGTTATTATCAATGATAGGCATTAATAAAGCTTAAAGGGCCTGAACTGTCCTGAATGTGCCCCCAAATTAAGAATGCAATGAGGTGCAAATCATTGATTTGGTCCTCAGATGGCACTGCATTAAAAACAGACATGACAGAGTAGTGGAAATCACTGCGTGGGTTCAAGAGCATTTCGAAAACTCTGCCACGCAAAGAAGCAGCAATATATAAATCAGATCCAGAAACGCCACCGCCTTCTCTGGACCCCAGCTCATTTAAGACGGACCGAGGCACAACTAGAAAGGTTCTAATCGTTGAACCTCTTTTTGCAAAACTTCCTCTGAACTAAAGACGAGAGGGACCATCCTCTCTGGTATGGGGGCATTAGTGCACATGGCTTGGGTGACTTACACATCTTTTCTCCACTGCCTGAAACGCCTCATTGGAATCCCATGCCTTTCCTCTGTGACAAGGTCACATCATCCAGCAACACAATCCTTACTGGGGGGCTTCTTATAGAAGCAAAGCTTGTGGTGGGATGCCACTACCGCTTCCAATCAGTCTGGGGGTTTGACAATGAGAACAGGGTGGGCGTGCTGGCCAATCAGTGCAAACATGGCTTAAGGGGAAGGGGGGCTTAAAAACACAGGAGCTCTAAGGGAGCGTTTCAGACAGAGGGTAGATGCAAATGGACGATATTTGAAATGATAAAGCCTCACAGTCGCCGTCAGTTTCCAGTCACCTTAGACAGAGGCCATGCACTCGGCTGGTCTCAAGAACAGTTTCACACCACCTTACACTGATACCAGGTCAAAGTGGTGTTGAGAATCGAGGGGTACTCACACTACTGAACACTACTGATCACAAACAGCAGCTTAAATCAAACAATCAGAAATTCTTAGTAAAGTAATTACTGAACTGCTGACTGCATTGCCACTCAGAGATGCATGTGGGTGTGGTGTGGGCCCCTCATGGTGGGTCAAACCACTTTTACTGTCTCTCTCCCCCTCTTTTACCCCCCCCCCCCCCTTGCTCTCTCTCTCTCACACACACACACACACACACACACACTTTCTCTCTCTCCCTCTCTTTTTTTTCTCTCCCCCTTTCTCTCTTTGTCTTTCTCACCCCCTTTCTCTCTCTCACTCACTTTCTTTTCCTCTCCCCCTTTCTCTCTTTTAGTCTTTCTCTCCCCCCTTTCTTTCTCTCACTCTCTTTCTTTCTGTTTCTCTCTCTCTCTCTCTCTCTTTTCCTCTCCCCCTTTCTCTCTTAGTCTTTTTTGCCCCCTTTCTCTCTCTTATTCTTTCTCACCCCCTTTCTCTCTCTTTACCTTTACCCCTCTCTCTCCTGCTGTCTCGCTCTCTCTGTCTCTCCCCCTTTTTTTCTCTCCACTTTTCTCTCTCCTCTAACTCTCCCTTTTTCTTCCCCCCTACCTCTCCTTCTCTCTCTCTCTCTTTATCATGCTTTTTTTTTGCCATACTGTGTTCAAACAATTGGCCTCAATTAAGATAAAACGCTGGAGAGGCTCAGAGTGCAAAATGCACCATGACCACTAAAAAGAGAAACACATTGAAAATGATAACAGCGAAGGAAAAACACTGGCTGAACTTCCAGTGGAAAGGAAAACAGGCTGACTGTAAACATGGGCACATGCAGAAAGAGAAATGATGTTATAGGAATGTCACAAGCTTTGTTTTTGGGAGGGAAAATAAAACTATGGCAACAAAGAAAGGGAGGGAGACCCGCACAGCTGTGTTTGTGTGTGCGTGCGTGTGTGTGTGTGTGTGTAGGGTCATAGGGGAATCTTATAGGTGGACTGCATCATCAGTGGCTCCTCTGGCCTGATGCTTAACAGATGGTTGGTTGGGACAGCTAGAGTAGATTGATATAGTTCCTCAGCCCCTGCATCACTGTAAACGCTCTCTGTTATGTCCCTGCAGGCCTCAGTGTCAAGAGCAAGTTGTAATAGCCCTAGCACACAGCAGAGATGTGCTTTAGACCTCTAGCTGATTAATAATGTCCAAAAGCACAACTAGCATACAGGTCCTTAGGGTCACTGGGGCATTGCAGTACCTACAAAAACTTGGAAGGATGATGCATCACTTATTAGTCATTACTACAGAATTGGTCAGTGGTCAGTCATGTCCATAAGCTAAGGTGTCTTTAATCAAATGACCCGTTCTGTGGAAATGGAAGTAACCGAGGACACACTTCTGCACATTTTAATGCACTATTACTGTTTATTAGCTGAACTTATTTGGGGTGGGTGATGGGGGCTTGTGAAAATGGGGCTTATGTCATGGCATATATTATGCTGAGGTGTCTTGTTTTCCATTATTATGCATAGAAGCTGCACATGGGAATTTGCATGCACATTGTTCATGTGTGTCATGCTTGTGGTCTGTTATCTTAACTTACCTGCATGTGCCCACATATTACACTGAGGTATGACAACACTGATTTGTGGGCCCGCTGTATAATGCAAAATAAAGAAAGAAAACTGCCATAATTTCTGATCTGACCTTCTTGATACGGGTAGCAGGCCACATATTGAATACTGAGACCTTTAGAACAAAAGTTTGCATCTCCATTTTTGTCTTGTTTGACTTGGCCTGCCTGTGTGTCAATGTTTCATGACGGGCAGACCAATAAAACAATAGAACTGGTCAAAAAAAGATTTTCGGGTGACAACATCTGGACTCCTTCAAGACATGTGGTCTTATGTCTGACTTCGGAGCGTTAGCGTTTTATTTTCATCTATAAAAAGAAAATGAACAAAGACAAACTGCAAATTACAGGCATGCGTTTTTAGCGAAGGCCTGGAAGGCTCTGAGGATTCCACTCTGATGCATAGGAGGCACCACCCCATAGAAGATTACCCCAAGCAACTGCTCTGCTACACTGCGGATGAATTTCCTCAGAACGGTGACGTGAGCGTTAAGGCGGAATTGGATTGGCCTTCGCCCTTCTGATGCTGATTAAGCCTGACTGTTCTTTCGGGAGCTTGCTAGCTTCAATAAGCCCAGGCTATGTTGAATATGCTTTGTCATTCTAATAACCGTGGCCTTGTTCCTGCAGTTATGGATAAAGTATTTAATCTGGATCCGGGAATCCGAGGCAAAGAAATCTGCATTTCGTTCCAGGTCTGGGATGCAGATGCCATAATGGGCGGTGGTATCCCTGCTGAATAGATAGTGCAGACCAGCCATCAATTCCTTGCTGGTCTAGGTTGGTCTATGCCGGTGACGCAGAATGGTCATGCTGGTTGACAAGCATATGAGCATCCATAACACAGCTTGTGCTGCTTTTGCTGATGGCCTGGCATGCTGTTTTTTTCGAGCAGGGTGTTTTAGAGTAAAGTGTGGGAGTTCTGTAGAGTCACTGATAACCAGAGGTGAGCTAGCATTTTCATATTCTCACAGAAAAGATCCTTACGTGACTCACAGCTGGCCAAGATTTTGCCCAGCACTTGCATCTTTTGCCTCGGCTTATTTAACTAATGCCCACCAGCTGCCGTAAGGTGGAAAATAATAAAAGTAATCATTCACACACTCTCGGATGTGTGTGTGTGAGTGTGTGTGTGTATGTGTGTGTAGCGCTGACAGAGGTAGATTAGAGCCTGGCGTGTCTTGTGGTTTAACGTTGGCTCTTTCACACTCATATGTGTACTTTCATAAGTGCTCCTCAGAGGAAGCGGTGGAGAAAGTGTGTGTGAGTGCAGAACAGCTGCAAGGCCTACACACACACACACTCGTTCACTCTCTCTTACACATGTACACTGCGTGCGCTCTGTTTTTCTGGCAGTGTGAAAGATGAGTCAACAGGTTTCAGCAGGAGCGGTGTCACTTTCTGCCTGAGAACGCTGAATAACTGAAGATTCTTCTATATTTCTGCTTTTTTGTAGGCTCGTGTACGTTAAAGCGTCCGCGACAGTGGAAAGGAAAACACTTCATCTGGAGATAAAGTGATGCACACATGCACCAAACCCAAGGTCACAAACTTATCGCTTGATCTCATTCATGAGAAAACCTCGTTTTACTTTGGTTATTATTAGATTTAATCTTTTTTCCATAAAAAATTGCAAGTTATTAAAATGTATTCAGGTTTATATCTGTCAGTCAGTTCGATTGTTTGACCATGTCCACTCTTCTCCTCAGCCGCCCAATATTAATTTCAAAATGCAATCCAACGCTGGATTTGGCTCTAAGTTTGATCAAGTGTGATGGTCATAGAGTTGAATTTATTTAACCAATGACTGGCTGCGAATCCAAAACCAAACTCTTATGCTTAAAGTGCCTCACATGTTACTTTTAAAGAACCATAGGAGAATAGAACACAGCAGCACGCAGCCTGTAAACCCTGCCAGGGTGACTACTGCACAAGTGGCATTTCTGTCCATGTAGAGCCGAAGGTGTTAGAGAAATGTCTACACCCTCTTATCCTGAGCAAAATACCACAGAGCTGGGTGAATGTAGGTTTGGGTGTCCAGCCCAAGGACGCTTGTTGGTCTAGTGTGGCATTCTTGCCTGGGAATCAGATGCCGGTCTACCACATAGAAGATAGCAGTATTACCCAAAATGCTGTGCTAACCACAGAAAGCACGAGACATGCTCAATCACTGTTAACAGCATAGATGTAGACTCAAGGTCCAGTCTGCCACAACCAACAATCTGCATGAGCCGCTATTTTATCTAAAAGGGTTTCAGATGTTTCTAATAGTGTGTGTTGTTGAAGTTGATGTATATGCACTGCTGTGCCTGGGCTTCATTTATAACAATTGAACTCCTGATGGAGCGTTTGGCTAAGCGTTGTGGTCAGTGTAACTTCGCTGCCAGGATCCTTTGAAAAATCATGGAGGATCCAGTTTACTGTCCGCTGCCAACATATATAAATACGGTATAAGACTTTTGCACATTACTGTATGTCATGACAGTTTATGTCACATGCTGTGTATTCTAGTGAGTTTATATTACTGGACATAATCTGCTATGACACATTCATAGCATGGTTATGTAAGTGCTACGTAGCAGGGCTCAAGTCAACCACGACAATCAATGGTCTGATGCTGTCTTCAGTTAAACAAAGATTAAAGTGGGACTCTCTATTAAATGAGTAAAGAGAAAGAATGAGAGAGAGAGGAATAGGGAGGGAGAGAGAGAGAGAGAGAGAGAGAGAGAGAGAGAGAGAGAGAGAGAGAGAGAGAGAGATAGAGAGAGACAGAGAGAGAGAGAGCAAGAGAGAGAGAGAGAGAGAGAGATCGTGGAGGAGGTGTAATCCACCACATGGGGTAACCCACACCTGCCGCAGTTAAGCTTCAGTGGGTGGGAGTACAGTCACCACTCTGGTTAGAAACTCAACACAATCACTTTTACCTACACTCACTGAGCACTGTATTAGGATCTCCTCCTCGTGTCTATACTCACCGAGCACTTTATTAGGATCTCCTCCTCGTATCTACACTCACCGAGCACTGTATTAGGATCTCCTCCTCGTGTCTATACTCACCGAGCACTTTATTAGGATCTCCTCCTCGTATCTACACTCACCGAGCACTGTATTAGGATCTCCTCCTCGTGTCTATACTCACCGAGCACTTTATTAGGATCTCCTCCTCGTATCTACACTCACCGAGCACTGTATTAGGATCTCCTCCTCCTGTCTATACTCACCGAGCACTTTATTAGAATCTCCTCCTCGTATCTACACTCACTGAGCACTGTATTAGGATCTCCTCCTCGTATCTACACTCACTGAGCACTTTATTAGGATCTCCTCCTCGTATCTACACTCACTGAGCACTTTATTAGGATCTCCTCCTCGTATCTACACTCACTGAGCACTTTATTAGGATCTCCTCCTCGTGTCTACACTCACTGAGCACTTTATTAGGATCTCCTCCTCGTATCTACACTCACTGAGCACTGTATTAGGATCTCCTCCTCGTATCTACACTCACCGAGCACTTTATTAGGATCTCCTCCTCGTATCTACACTCACCGAGCACTTTATTAGGATCTCCTCCTCGTATCTACACTCACCGAGCACTGTATTAGGATCTCCTCCTCGTATCTACACTCACCGAGCACTGTATTAGGATCTCCTCCTCGTATCTACACTCACTGAGCACTGTATTAGGATCTCCTCCTCGTATCTACACTCACCGAGCACTTTATTAGGATCTCCTCCTCGTATCTACACTCACCGAGCACTGTATTAGGATCTCCTCCTCGTATCTACACTCACTGAGCACTGTATTAGGATCTCCTCCTCGTGTCTACACTCACTGAGCACTTTATACGAGTGGTACGAGTGGTTTAGACACAGCAGTGCTGCTGGAGTGTTTAAGCACTGTGTCCACTCACTGTCCACTCTATAAGACACTCCTACGTTGCTGGTCCACCTTGTAGATGTAAGAGAACAGGTCATAGTTCGTGGTAGGCATCCTTTAGTCCTTCATTAGTGGTCACAGTTCTCTGGTAGCTGGGTAGTTTTGGTTGGTGGACTATTCTCAGTCCTGCAGTAATACTGCAGTACTGTGAATGATCCACCACCTACATAATACCTGCTCTATGGTGGTCCTGAAGAACAAGGTAAAAGGGGGACAGCAAAAGTATGGAGAGAAGCTGACTGTAATTGTAGAACTACAAAGTGCTCCTGTTTGGTAAGTGGAGCTAGTAAAAGGGACCTTGAATGTAGATACAAGGAGGTGTACCTAATGAAGTGCTTGGCGAATATCTAGTTTTTACTGAACTGGTATTACTGGTAGTCCAGGTTTCCGTCATTAGCCATCACCTGCCCTATAGGTTCAGTGAGCATGCAGTTGGGTTAAACATGTGTTAAGACATGCTGAAAATCATCAGGAGTGAACAGGAAAAACCCTACAGCTCTGCTTAAGTGAAAGTACTTTATCCCAAATGTGGAGATATGCGCAAGCTCACTCTCACATCTGGCTAGGTGCTGTCCTTTGTCCAAAAACCTAATTCTCGTGTGCATGTCGGGGCGGGGGTGGAGGAAGCCCGGGACAGTGCCTGTTTTCACAGCATGCGTAAAGATGTTGGAGTTAGAAAGCGTTCGCAGACGAGGCCGCAAATCTCAGCGGCCGATTCCTTTATTTTATTTCCTAATAAACACAAGAATACAAAAACACGAGATGGCCCTGCTTTCACGGCCCGGACCCCATCATCAGGGCGACCGTTTTTAGAGCGCGGCCGGAAACGTCCCGTTTGGGTGTGCCTCTCCAGCAGGAGCCCACTAATGACGGGTTGGTGGGGGATCGCTCTAATGTAGCAAAACCTTGAACGCTTAGGGAAGCGAGGCTATCTTGGAGATGGAAAAGAGAAGAGAAGCCCTTTCCCAACACTCTCTCTGTTTCTCTCTCTCTCTCCTTCACTGTCTTTTACTCGCTCGCCCCTGGTGACCACCAAGAAGAGAAAGTGGGCCTAAAGTGGGCTCCTGTTGCTCTAAATACCCTGCCACCCACTCAGGAGCAAATAAAATAACATCCTGAAAGAGGCTATTTTAGGATCTGCCCCCTCTATCGTGAGTTTATCCTTGTATTAATAATTTTATGACAAGCTTGGGTTACGGCGCGTAGGCCGCAGGGCTAGTGAAGCAAGATGGAGGCCTTCGCTCATATAGGCATGTACATGTTTGTGTAAGGGTTATAAATGTGAAGAACAGCAAGAATTTGTTGAGTCTTCACATTTAGCTCTATTTTCAAAGCCTAGCAAAGGAAGGGAGTTGTGCTGAGGTCAATTCTGTACATTATGAACCTTCATGAATGCAAGCAGATGGACGTTTTGGACATTAAGAATGAAATTTTTTCCACCTTGTTTCCTTTGACTTATTATTTTTTTCTTATTATTTCCTTTAACTTATTCTTCATTATGTAAATCCTATATCGTCACTGTGTCACTATCGTCACTAAAGAAAAACATGAACCTCAGCTTTACACGAGAGAGCAAAACCCACTTTTAATTCACATTTAACATTTAAAGTCAATGAAACCAGACTTTTCCCAAGGAGTTTTGGGCCATTTCTGTCGGTCCATTCATCATAAAAGTTTCAGAATGTAAACAGCAGCTTCTGTTTTTAAAACGGTCCAGAAAAAAATAAAAATCGACAAAAATTGAGATACGTTTTTTTCTTTGAGACAGTGATGATATATAGCGTCCTCCGAACTGTCTTCTCAGTAACATGAGAGTCAATAACATGAGCTTCATGACCCTTTTGACTGGAAATGTAATACACTAAGGACTGTATCTGGCTTATCCACAGTGCTATACTTCAGCACCTGCTACAGATTTGCAGGGATCCAGAATTACACTTTGTTCTGATGAACAAATAGGCTTTCTAATCACAGTACACCAAATCACAGCACAACAAATCTAATCACAGTATAACAAAAGAAATACTGGTTAAGGGTTTTGCCCCGTGCTCAAAAAGTAGGGGTTCAAGACATAACAAACAACATCATCTCCCCCTTTTGGTCATTTGAACCCATCATTTCCTGTAATGCTTTTTTTACAGTTGAACCGCTGTTTGCCATAGATACTGGACTCCCAACAGTCTGAATGGAATTAAATAAAATGGAATACTTTTCCCATCACTGTACAAGTGCAGAGGACTTCGCAACACATTTGCAACACCCTCAACATGACGTTTAACGTTACACATAGTCCAAAATGAGCCAATATATCGTCGCAGTCCAAAGAAAAACATGTATCTCCATTTTTGTTGATTTTTACTTTTATGCCTTAATCAAACACATGGGCTGCGGTTTACATTGTGTGTGAATTTCATCAAGAAGACACCAACAGAAATGTCCCAAAACCGCTTGGAAAGACGTCTGGTTCCATTGACTCCTATTCAAATTAAATGAGGTTTTTGACCTCTCCGGTAAAGTTGCTATTTTGGAGATACTTGTTTTTCTTTGGACAGCGCCGATATACAATGTCAATAAAAGCAGTTCCATCCCATTCCATTCATACCAGTAGCAGTCTGATATCTATTCACTGGTATGTCCATCTGTTTGTATTCATCAGGACACAAAAGGCAAAGACTGATCCCAGCACAGCTCTCTTATTGGGCTAAGTTTGATTTAAAAAGGGTCGAGGAAAGCCGACTACCTCAGATCATGTCTTTTTTCAGCCTTCCTCTGTTCTTGCACTCCTGATTAAACTCAAAACCCAATCAAGAGCCCTTGATGAGTGAATCAGCTTTGTCCGAACAAGAGGAATATGTGGAAGATTCCCAGGACTGGACCAACAAGCAATTTGTCACTTCATCCTTTCCCCCTTAGTCCTGGCTGACCAAATTGCCGTTTATGTCATGCTCTGCTTTTAGCTGATGTGAGTCACTCACTCTAAGTCTGCAGCGAAGGAGCCGGAGCGCTGTGTGATTCCTACGCTCCGGGCTTTTCTTGGACTGTGTGCAGGCCTTTTCGGAATTGTTCTCCTTCCTGTGCCGCAGCAGGGCCTTTGTCTCAAGAGCACCGCTTGCTAATTACGGAATTCCGTCAGCACTCCGAGTTCTCTCGGACTCCCCTGCTCCTGTAACGGCACGGGCACTGGGTATATTTTTGGCCCCTGCTGTCATGCTGTTTCCCTGCCATAATTGACATGGAACTGGTATGTAATCACGCCAGTGCAACATGGCCTATGTATAAGTCTCGCAGTGTGCAATTTCACTAAAATCACAAAAACATATTTACTGCGTTTTTGCATTGTTTACATTGTAATGTTTTGGGGGAACCCAAGGTCACAGCTTTGGAATGTGACCACATTCTGGGCAGTTTGGAGTCCTGATCCATGAGAACTTTGATCTTTCCATTATTTTTAAAACTTCTGTTTTAACTGCATGCTTACTATCCATTGTTAAAGAAGAACCACGTCTCTATATGCAACATACTGTATGTGGCATTCAGCTATTTACCATGAGCAGTAATTAAAACAGAACAGACTCAGTGCACAGTCACAGCAACTGAAGCAATTGCCCTTTGGCTTCTATTTTCAACAGATCTTTTGTTATTTTCAAAATACAGAAAAATGATTCTTGACTGAACTCTATTACTGAATAAACAAGATGGTTGTGAAGATTTTAGTGGGCTTTAAATAATCTATCTCTCCTTATATTCATAATACTAGATGCTTAAGAACAGGAATTATGGAGCTATAACAAAAGACCAATGAGCTTTAAACATTTTGGCATGTTAGGACATTTTGAAAATGCAAATGAGAAGACCCACGTGACCCAAACATAAGATTTTCATAGGACCCAAAATGCGAAGTGTTGGAGAACTGGTGCCTTCAGCTTTGTTTCTATTCATGGCAGGCCATAGTGCTTTGGAGCCATATTGGGCCTGTAGTGCCTTGCACATTAGAAGTGGAACAGTCATGTTCAGCTGATAGAAACTTCATCTTTGTATGTTATTTCTGTTAAGGTGTGATATTTTTTTCAAAAACAAATTTAGATTTGTGTAAAACTGAAAAGCTATGGTCTTGCTGGCTGAACTTACTGACAACGCATATCAGTTTTGTCACTATACGGTCATATTAAAAAATTAACACCTCGGGTCAACAGCAGGTTTTATTCTTTTTCTCTACAGAGAACACCATTACATGCAACCTTTTCTGCTATATTTTGGGGAAAGTTTCATTAAATGAAAATAGAATTTCTTAAATTAAACAGAAGCATTTGCAAACGCATGTAGTTTGATATACACAGGTAAAGTAATGTTGAAGCAGTAGTTTGTGAATGAACAGAATATATTATATCAGTGCAATAATTGGTGCAAATTCCGGGGGCCATGAGGCAGCAAGATCTTTTTTGTGTCCCCCACACCATTTGCAGGTTTGAACACTCTTACTGCCTGAAGTAAGTAATCAGAAGTCACTGCAGCACTCTGTTAACACCAATTACTGTTCTCAGTTCTTCGAGCATAACTAACTGTGCAATGTGTTTCTTTGCCCAAGCTGAACAACTGCCCATCCTGTGTGGTCTGATGTGGAACATCTGCCCATCCTGTGCGGTCTGCTGAAGTTCCTTCATCTGCCTTGGTTGGGTGCCCACTGCTTTTCCTGTATTTGTGACCTACCATAAAGCTTAATGCTGCCCCTGTGGAGATCCTGCTTATTTAATCACAGGCTTTTCTTTTCTTGCTTCACAAACTACTCCATCATTTCTTCTTCTGCTTTAAAAAACACTGAACATTTCTCATATTCTTACTAACAGATAATCACCATGAGGCCTCTAGCAGCGGTTTTTAGTGTTTTTTAGTTTTCTTAGCTTTTTACTGTGATAAACTCCTTACAGTACTCATTAGTTTCACCAGTAACTGAGTTTCATTCAGACTCTCTGATCCCTTTTTTATTGCTATTCTGATAGAACTTTAACAGTCATCAGTTATTCGCTATGTTCAATATTGCATATAATTGTAAAATCGTATTCTTTTTATATCACTTTTATGCTTATCTAGCTCTCCGGTGTTGACCAGAAGAGGATGGGTTCCCCTTTCGAGTCTTGGTTTCTCTTGAGGTTTCTTCCTCTTGCTCTGTGGGAGTTTTTACACTGGCACTTTCGCCTTTGACTTGCTCACTGGGAACTTGGACCCGGATTCTCTGTAAAGTTGTAAAATTAGTCAACATCTTTTGTAAACTGTACTATGTAAATAAATCTTGACTTGACTTTACACTGTATAAAAATGTTGTGATGACTGGACCAATAGAAATGCTCCAAAATGGCTTAAATCTTTTCGTATTACCTTACATTAACTGTGAAGAAGGTTTTCGCCTGGAAGGTTACCATTTTGGGCATACTTGTTTTTCTTTGGATGGCAAGCACGTGCAAAATTATCATTTATAGGGTTAGGTTTATAGGTTCTTTCTTTTGGGAGGTAGGTCTCCCAAACCCTAACCCCATGAGGTTTTGAAAATATTATTGTTATCATTATTATTATTGTATTTAGTGCTATTGGAATGCAATGTTCAGTCATTCATTTTTTATTAGTCATTAAAATATAAACATGATGAAAGTATAGGGTCACTAAAAGCAAAAGGAGTTCAGTACAAAGTCCAAGACAGTTAAAAGTCCAAGGTGTGTTTGGAACTGTGACTTTGAAACAGTTCGTCAGAGTGATTGATATGTTGACATTTTATAATGAACACTGTTTTTCTGAACCGAAGGAGGAAAAGCAAAAGTAGTTCCTTGTTTGCGTCAAAAGCTAAGTGATCACTAACTACCACTAATTAAGAAGAAAAGAATGTGTTGTGTTTCCCGTTACCATATAAAGCTATCTGAGCATTTCCACACGTTCATTTGTAATGCGCTTCTCCCACATTGACTATGTCACTGCATTCATTCACTTTACCGCTTCTTTCAGTAATGAGTCAGTATCGCAATGCTTCATTTACTGCAAGCATCTCAGAGTGTTCTCAGTGACTCAGTCCAGCGGGGATGTGTCGGGGAGGCCTGCACGTAAACCTCCAGTTCCTCTGAGCGTGAGCGTGTTGGTGTATGGAAAGAGTTGGTGTGTGAAAGAGAGTGTGCTGTGGAGAGCCACGCTTTTATACTCGCCCTCAAAATAGCCGCTCTGCTATTGGCTGAGAAGAAAAACGCACACACGCTCTCATTGAATCACACACAGCCAATTAGACAGCAACACTTCCTGTCCGGCGAAAAGATGTTTCCTGATGATAGTAGGTGAGAGAGTCGGCGAGAGAGAGAGAGTTGAAAGCATGCCCATGTTTCCCTAACCTTTGCCACTGAAACGGAAACCCTTGCACTGGTTTGAGAGCACCATGGCTGTGGGGTGTAAACATACTATTCTGGCTGATTTGGGATCAGCGAATACGGCCGCAGTCGCTAATCTCATAAACACACTAACAGCCCAGTGTTGGTCCTAATTCCTTTGGCCTACACTTATCTTAAGTCATAATAGACAATAAAACAACTGTTGATTCTCAGTCAAGAGATAAAGGGCTATTCAGTCAACATCTCCCAAAGCATGTGACACTGTCTTTGCATGCATCTGCTGGATTACATTCCAGTGTGGGTGCCTCCGTTAGCTGTAATGTAGGCTATATAAAGTGGTGTTCACTAGTTTTTTTGTACAGATGTAACGATGCAAAGTCATTCAGAGTGGTTTGATGTAAATGGGTGCATTGTTGTGAAAATTACTTACCATTTTTTGTTTGGGTTTTAACAGCAGTGGTGATAGGAACCAGGGGACATAATGTCCATGAGCCATTTTATTTCTATTTCTCTTTAAACATTTCGGCATGTTAGGACATTTTAAATACTTCTGATAATGCAAATGAGAAGACCCATGTGACCCAAACATGAGATTTTCATAGGACCCAAAATGCAAAGTGTTGGAGAACTGGTGCCTTCAGCTTTGTTTCTATTCATGGCAGGCCATAGTGCTTTGGAGCCATATTGGGCCTGTAGTGCCTTGCACATTAGAAGAAAACAAATTTAGATTTGTGTTAAACTGAAAAGCTATGGTCTTGCTGGCTGAACTTACTGACAACGTATATCAGTTTTGTCACTATATGGTCATATAAAAAAATTAACACCTCAAGTCAACAACAGGTTTTATTCTTTTTCTCTACAGAGAACTTCATTAAATGCAGCATTTTCTGCTATATTTTGGGTAAAGTTTCATTTAATGAAAATAGAATTTCTTAAATTAAACAGAAACAATTGCAGAACTAATTGTAAGACAGATGTAACCAAAGTCATTCAGAGTGGTTTGATGTGAATGGGTGCATTGTTGTGAAAATAACTGACCATTTTTTGTTTTGTTTTTTTAACAGTGGTGGTGATAGGAACCAGGGGACATAATGTCCATGAGCCATTTTATTTCTAATCTAAAGCCACAAGTGAACCCACATATTTTATATATCTCCACTGTCCAAAGAATTTTTTTACTTTTATGCATCATTTGAAATCAGCAGCTGCCTTTTACATTATATAAATGTAAACAAAAACGCCATTTTGGAGGTATTTGTATTATATTTAATGTTAATAATATTATCGTAGTGGTAAATATGGAGTTTGCATTCGGTGTTATATTGCTCCCTGCATGTACATATCCACCAAAATGTGTTAATAAAGCAATAAGCCACTCAAGGCCCGTATGTTACTGCTATGTATGCTAGCATGGGAAAGGGTGCTCTTAGGCATCCTAAGGCAAGGTATAAGCAGAACTATGGAATAGGCATGATATAACTATAGTATACTGCCCAACACAAATGGAAGGTGTTAAGGTGTGTGAGAGCTAAATCTACAGCGGGGAGATACTACAAGTTCCCTCTTCCCCTCTCAGCTCAGGTGCTCGTGCTGCCCTATACGAGGTCCAGTTGTTGCAGGTTTGGCATCGGCAGCACAGGTTCATACTGCTTCTGCGGCTGCTGTTGGCGTTCCGGGCTCAGGTGCTTTCCTCATGCTGCCTCTCACTTCTCTTGTCGACACCTGGCACATCCTGTCATTAGCATACTTTAGGATATTGGACAGCGATAGGCTCAAACTCATTTGTGATTTATAAATGGCGGTACGTAGCATCCCAGTAATCTCCTTTTGGGTTGAGAACGCATGTATAATGGAAACATGCAAACTGTGTACTATAGTAACATAGCATACAAATATTTGTCTGTATAGCTAGAATAGCTAATGAAAGCTAGCTAGCTAGCTCATGCCCTGGAGCTCAGTCAGGCGCTGGGAGACTTCAGAAAGTATGGGCAGGGCTGTGGAAAGAAGCTGCTGACAAAAACAAATCCTTCCCTTCTCTAATTCTGACTGATCACTGACATCAGCATCTTCCAGTATAACCTCACAACTGAGAAAACATGAAAGGGTACAGTAGGGCATTCATACAGGACCCTATAGTTAAAAGCATAAACAGATGGCTGGGGTTTTAAAGCATAGCATCCAGCCCAGTGCTCTGATGGTGCATCACTGAACTTACATCAGAAATGTACATGTATTATAACAGGCAAGTGGTAGATTTTCTCTTTCCTGTATTTCACTTGTAATCTTGTGTTTATGGATTTTAGCCAGCTTGCCAAAGGTCACGGCTCATTTCTCAGGCTCCACAGGTCTTTAAACACCACTGCTTTGTATAATAAAGGATAATTCATTTTGTTTTTACATGAAGATACTATGTTCTCTTTTCAGTTGTGAAAAATCCCTGAGATCTAAATAGTAGTGATATTTTGAAAACCAGTGTAAAGAGTGGGTGAGGATTCTTTAAGGAAATCATATGCAACCGACAGCTCCAGACAGCTTACTGTAGGCCCTTTTTTAGTTATGTAAAGTTACAGCCAATGTATGCTGGATCTGATCCAGTTCAGTCAGTGATGCAACATCATTAAACAAGTTTTTCAGTTTGCAGTTAGTAATGAAATGACCTGAGGCTAAACCGCCAGGAGTTTCCTTTTTGTTCTCAAGCCGGTAATGATAATGAAAATAGCTTGAAAATGCTTTGAAACTTATCTAGTTGTAGAATCAGCAGTTAACATGATTATGCATTTTGAAAGACGAGTGGTTCTATGTGCGTAAGAAGAAACCTGGAAAGTGTCAGCATACTTGTCAAGGTAACAACTTGTAGTTAAACCGACCAAGGTAACACCCCAATAATGGACAGCAGTCCCACGCTGGTCTGGGATGGTTTATGCTGGTACAGAGCTGGTGTGGTGCTGGTTTTGCTGGTTGCCCACCATGAAATTCCACTGGAAGTAAATTTCAATTTGACTGAGCAAACTAACATCCCAATAATGAAGAGCAGTTCCACGCTGGCCTGAGGTGGGTTATGCTGGTGAAGTGCTGGCATTGTGTTTGACTGTTTGCCCAGCCTGGAAGTTCCACTGGAAGTACGTGTCTTGGCCACTGACATATTTGCTTCATGCTTCATTTGGATGGATTATTTCTGACAACAATATATGAGCCAGTACATCATAAATTAGTATGACTGACCATGCTAAGAATGCCAAGAAATGACTTGCTGATTGGCTGATGGAACCACCTTCAACTCAGTGGGCACAAGAATCATGCTCTGCACCCCGGCCATGAGCAGTGACGTAAAAGCCATGAAACAAGGAAATTACCATTCACTCTGCACTCTGGGCTCTGTAGAACCCACCAGTACATTGGAGAAATATGGGAAAACCTTTTGGCCACTAGGGCTAGCCAGGTAGCCCTTAACTAGTCAAACTCTATACCTGCCCACCCCCCATTACATTTGCATAATGCTAATTGATGGCTATTCACTTTCATTCATTGTTAGCAACATTATGTCTGTTGACTGATTTCTTTAAAGGCTGAAAAGCCACTTAGCCACGCACCAGCATTATCCATATCTGTAGAGGCTTCCCATGGAGTTCACAGTCAGGGAGCGTCTGGTGTCTGGAGGGAAAAGTGCCGTCAGCTGAAATCAGAGTGGTACAGCAAAAGACAAACACCCGCCAACATGAGCGTGCTGCTGGGCCTGCTCACTCACGTCACACACCCAGACATGCATATACACACAAAGAGAAAAATGGCACCTTTTCGCACTGCCATTTCCTGTGTTTTTACAGACTCGTGGAATGGAGTTCACTAGGCGAAGTGAGCAAAACAAACACTCTCTGCAAAGAGCTAATGATTCCTTCCCTTACTCCCGAGCCCCCCATCCGTCAGTGTTCTCCAACACGCTTTAGCTGTACATCCCCATGTACCATGCTGACAAGCTTCTGCACGCTTGTTTCTTCAAGACTGCAGATCAAAATCAAACGCTGAGGAGCATGAAGGGCACACCCAGCAACAGAACTCTATCCATAGCAATGATGACAGTGATATAAAATATTCCAAATTGCTCATCAACAGTGCTTGTGGCAAGTTGCTTTGTCAGTTCATCAGAAGAAGTAAGCCTGCTGCCTCGCAGAGAAACCAGAGCCAGTGTTCTAACAACTGCAGTTACAAAATTATGTAAAACTGGTTATAAATACCTGGCGTGTTAAATAGCAGTGATGCGTTGCGTTGATGAGTTCAATTGTATTGCGCCAAATATACTTTACATACTGTGCATACTTTATTGGGCCAAAATAAAATGAATACAGTTCTCATGTATGAAATGTATAAATTAAACATACATGAATTCATTTAAATCCCAGACCTATTATATATCATTCATACTATTATTACATATTAGTCAGTCACCACAAGCATTACAATGCAAACTTGCTTGTTCTCAGGTTATAGTATGGAGTAGCTTTCTGGACCCACTGGTGGGCCCTATCATTTTAAGGATCTAAACATTTACTATGTAAACAGACTGTATTTTTGGGTTCTGTATTCACAGAAATACGAGTAGGAACCATACCTTTAACTGTTGGTGGTAAAATACAGGATGATTAATTGAGGGAGAGTTGGAAACTCTAAGAGCTTGAGTTCTGGGTGCTTCTGCCACAAGCTAAAAGCCCCTCTACAGCTCTGGTAGTACTGATGTAGGTCCGGGGATCAGGGAATATGTGAGAATGGGAATTCTTGGTGTGTCAGATTTGAAGAAGGTAGGGTTTGGACATGTGGTCACCATACTTCTGCAATTCCATGCTAAGCCTGTAAAAACATAGACACGGTTTTTCAAAAGCTTTTCCCACCAAGATACATCACCAAAAAGGGCTTTGTTTGTCGTCTTGAACCCAGAAAACCATTCTCGTATTCTAAAGACTACTGTGGCACCGCTGTAGAGATCCAAGATGTAGCTATTTGTGAGTGTCCCTTTAATAAATGTCATTTACTGTGTATATTTGCTTACTACACATCCTTAATTGAAAATGCATTTTATAAAATAACAAGTATCAATTAAATCATCAGCTTTGCATGGCAATAGAGCTGTAGGCCGGGCGCATTAAATCACCTGAGTCTAATAAAGGGGCCTGGATGAAAAGGGCCACAGTCAGCCATAGCGTGCATCCACAGGAAGCACTGGAGTCAGGAATAGCTTCAGATTGTGAACCCCTCACAATATGCTGTAGTGTACGAGCTAGCTTGCCCACACAAGGCCCGCTGTATGCACTTTACACCAGACACATTCCTCTCTCAGCGTTTTAAAGCAGCAGGAACCAAAACACCTTCATGTGCAAGAATGAGATGTTATTCCAGCTTTTCTTGTAGTTGAAGGGAACACTATTAAAGACTGTTGTGTGTGGCGGAATCAGAGGAATGAAGGGTAGGCCTTGGTTTGGGATGGCTGATCTGCTTCACTTCTCCTGAACCATAGCCAGCTTGTGCTTGTAAATCCAGGTATTGACATCTTATGTTTACAGTGCACTTTTGCTACTACTCTTTGAGCCCTGAGAAAGTCATACAAAGTGTCTTCGTTATCCCTCACCATCACGCGCTGAACTTTTAACCTTTGTCTCACATTTCCCTTGTGCGCATCGTACTTTCAGTGGCTTTTAGTAATACCAGCACATAATGAACGCTAAACATATGACACTGAAATCCCCACTGTAATCGAAGCTTGCATCAAAATGACATCACATGAGAAATATTTGTTGTGAGTAATGTGTCAATGAAAATGATGGGGTAAGAAGAAGTCACTAGGTTGTGCTTCATGTTAGGCTAGCTTCTGAATCAGCTGTTTAGGAATTGCTCACTCAATTACAAGAAGAAGGTTAATCACTTGCAGAGATATCGGACCCACTCTCAAGGTACAACCATGCTCCAACAGTGTGCGTCAAATGAGAACAAATTTATGCCTTTTTTAATTTTTCTATCGAATTATTAATTTGTGCTCAGGCACTTCTTATCAGATTCCTTATTTCAATTTTACTGGAAATCAAAATGGACTGCTGATATAGTTCCATGTAAATCATATGTTTACATGATCAGTGAAGTGCATAAATAAAAAATTGGTGGGGAAAATTGGTAAGGAGTAACAAGGAAGCACTCACCAATTAAGTAATAAGAGCTCATCGTATCTCAATATGCATTTGTTCACAAGCAGATCTTAACCACTGCAACACGGTGGACAAACCACAGCTGGGGGCATCTCAATTGTGTAGTACACACTAATACAGTGTACTAATCTTAATCTTAATGAACTCACATTTATACACCATTTCTGGCCCCACCTCTACTGCAACTACCATTACCTTACCGTCCATGAGACGTGAGAAGCTCCCCAATTACCATTTCCCAGTGCATTGTGGGACGATAGTGTCTATCATTACTATTCTCAATAATCAAACAGTGTGCATTGTGGATGTTTGTATGTAGTCAGCTTTGATTCATAACTGTTCTATATCCTACATACTTAATAACTAGTTGGGATTAGTTTATGCTGTGTTCCTAAGCCACATGACAACTGTGTGACATTCATGAAGACCTGGATGCGATTTGTGAAGCTTCAGAGACGTTTTGGGGATGTAGTTATGGGTGGCTATTGACTTGTAGCACTTCTAGTTAGCCTCATTAGCCTTGGCACTACCGTGCTACACTACAGAAGAAGAATAGACACAAGCACTATCATTGCTAATCGACTGCATCAAGGTAGCTGGGAAACTGTGTACACTGGACATTTCGCTTAGTCATGACCTTAAACTGGAAATCCTTATTTCATTGGGTTAAAAGGGCAGCGTTGTGTAATGGCTAGATGCAATAGCATCTAGCAATAGCATCTAGCATTGCAAATGTAGACATAAATGAAAATATATGTGGATGGTGCATGGATAGTCAAATTGTTATGATGAACAAACGTATAAATCAAATCAAATATACATTAATAAATGAAACCATTTAAAATCCAATAGATCCAATATTCTTAGGTTATGTAAGTGTGGAGTAACACTTACGGGTCCGCTGGTGGGGCCCTAGCATTGTAAGGGGTTATACTGGGCAAGTCAATAAAAATTTTAGGGATGTATTTATGGAAAAGGTTTTGGTTACTATTGACTACAAGCATTTCTAGTTAGCATTCTGTAAAAGCCATCTAGCACTTCAAATATAGCTACAAACAAACATAACTCATTATGGAATGAATTAACATGATTCAAAAGTGGATAAGCAAAGTACATTACGATTAATATCTGAATAATAAACCAACAACTAAGATGAATAAATGAACAAGCCTGTAGGTTATGGGGTCAAGCACATACAGGATGTATAGCATGTGATTGTGTATGACGAGAGGAACTTATATGTATGTCACTGTATGTGATTGGGAGTGTGTGTCAAAGTTTCTTGATGATCATTGGACCGAGTGGCAGTTGCGTGGCCTTCCTGAGAAGCGGCTGCCTGCATAAGTGCAGAACGTCCTTCTGCTTTGTGTAATAGGCCGGAGTCCTTACAGTCATTGCTGCTTTTTCCTACTCACACATGCGACACAACCTCCTCTCTGCTCTCCCTTTCCCTGGCACCATTCTTCTCTCGAATTCTGCGGCTTCACTCAGCAAACCACATTCTGCAACAGTCTGTGTGTGTCATATGAGTGTGGGTGTTCATATAAAGCAGTGTCATGTCCATTATTGAAGTAATAATCCAAAATTTTCCAACCTGGAAAACTCTGTATATTTACATACGGCAGGGCTGCCAAAAGCGTGGCCAAATCTGAGCCCACCTCAAAGGTATTTTAGGATGTATATAATATTATTTTATTCTTGTTTTACATTTAAAATAGCATTTTTTGTTGTTATATTGGTCTTTTTAATGTCATATTTTAAACACTTGATCTAAAACTTGTTTGGTCCTCGGCTTTGACTTTGACCACCCAGGAGAAAGAAATCTGGGCACCCCTGGTGCGGCGTTTTCTTCAGTGCCTGCCCTTTGACTTCTAATCTAAGTGTATTCTTTAACTATGTCCAGAAAAAGCAGGTCAACGTTAATGTCCATGGTAATGAACTACATGCTTACAGATGTGGTAGCAGGATGTTGTTGCATGTTGTGTAATGGAATATGATTTACTTATACATGTGGTCTTGTTGATGATGAGTGATCATCCAGTACCAAGCGTTGGTGTAACACTATTTCCGAGGAGATGAGTAATCATAATCACAGATAACAATCCTGTTATGTATTACCAATAACATTGTGACCAATGACAAGGTTTGGAAAAAATGATTAGCTCACCTTATGCTGTAAATTTGGTAATGTTTTGTAGTCTTACTTTTTTTCTGCTTCATTTGCTACTCATTGATATGTGGACTGCATCATCTTTTATAAAAATATTGGTTCTGAAATGATGCTACATATAAAGCACTAATGTGTAAAGCAGTAGTAGTAGTAGTAGTGTAGTGGTAGTGGTTCTATCGTTCTAGACATTCACCACTTGCAGTGTGTTTTCAGGAACTGCCTCTAACAGTAACGCTAACAGTAACCCCCGTATGCGTTCCTCGCTGTCCCTGGCTGTATCCTTTAGAAAGAAAAAAACTGCTCTTTCTCAACAGCAATTGCTTAAGACACCTCATTTCGCTGAAATGAATGCATACCCTTGTTCCATATATAGCATTTTTTTCTTCTTCTGGTCAGTCAGAGTTTCTCCCGCTCGTATAGTCGGGTGAGGAGGTTTTTGATCTGGGTCAAGCCCTGCTGTTCTTGTTTGTGGCCCGCTCTCACTCCAGCCACAGTTGGACCTCACATCCTCAATGTCCACACACACTGACCTCAGACTCACCTCACCGGGTCAGGCGCTCGTTTCGGAATGTTTTCAACCGTGTATGCATTGCTAATTCTATGTTTAGTTTGTGCTGTTGAACGGTTGACGCTCTAAAAAAATCTCATATATATATGAAATTCCGTACCGGAATAGGTAGTCCAATAGCCTAGACATGTTTGGTGAATTAGCATTGTCCAAACGGCATGTCTCAATCCGGCTTGCTGTAAACTGTGGTGACTTGCCTGTTAAAGACAAAGACAAATAGTACCTATTAAGCATTATTGGTGGCATTTAATAGCCCCTAATGCTATTCTGTGTTTTCCTGATGGGTTAGTCACACAGTGTAAGAGCTTCTAAGATTCTAGCTTTCCAAATATTCTACAGCTAAATATAGATGGTTTCCTGATGGGGTCTAAAGGTGTCCTACAGGAAACTAGTATTCTCAAATGGTAACATCAAGCCAATTTCCATAACCATCTTTTTTCGTAACTGAAAGTCTGAAGTAATTTTGAATGGATTATACTTCTTCCTTTGTTGCTCATTGATTTGTGGACTGTTTAACTTTAATAAAAGAATGACTCTAAAAGATACATGCTAGTTGTATTAGTCTCAATATGCCACTTGCTTCAAACTGTGGCGATTCCCTGCTAAAGACATAACGTAGAAACCATTTAAAATTTCTGGTGGTGTCCAATAGCCTCTACTGCTATTTTCTTTTCTCCTGATGGGTGAGTAACCCTGTGTGACCGTCTCTAAGCTTCTAGCTCTCTGGATATTCAGGGGCTAAATATCCAGTGGTCTCAAATGCTAACTCTAACTTTAAGGCAGCTAATACTGTACTAGGTTCTAAAGCTAGGCTGTTTTTGTCTCATACAATGTCAGTAACCACATAAGCAAGACTATCTGAGATTATGTAAGAGCTTACTTTGGCTTGAGTATTAGCACAGTGCTAATTTTTGGTACACTGACTTCCATTACGTGTTAGCTAAAAGCTATTACCACCGTAGCACCAGTTTAACTCTAAAGGAGAACACTTGTCTTGGCCGATCAACACAAAAAGCCCCTTGAAACCCCAAAAGACACTTGAAACAACATATTCAAAACTATTTTTGGCTGTCTAGAAGGCTTTAGAGCCTTTGTATTTACTGTCTGAGCCCCCGAGTTGGGGGTAGCGCACAGTGTATTTTTTTCCAAGCTGGTCCCCTTCTCCGTAACCCCTACAATTATGGTAAGAAGAGGATATAATTAAGAAGTGAATCGGAGCCACGGACACATGTGCAACAGCTGGATGTTTAAATTTCATCTCTAAATTTGCTTTTATGGGTCCAGTGACTAGAGTTTGTTTAGTTGGGTATAAAAGCGGAGTGGTCGTGTTTTTATAATGTCACCCAAATGTGCAGGACTGCCATAGCTTTGCTGTGTGTGTGTATATATGCGCTGGGAGGGGATGACGAGTGCATGTGCATGTATGCGTGAGAAGTTCAGACCAGTCGCACTTGTATTAAAAGTTCTGAGCAGTTAGGGCAAGGTCAGCGCTAGGGATGGGCGACTCTTCATATGACCTCATGCAAATAAAATTCAGTGAAATAGCCCTCACTCGTAATACTGGGTGCTCTTTGTGATATCGGATTGATGTACTTGTTCTTACTTGTATTCACAAACAGGTTTTCTACAACAGGCAAGAATAAAGTTCCCGATAAGTAAATGATCTTCTGCTTGAGTGTGCATTTCATATATCCCAGCTAACATGAAAATGCCATGTGAAAAGGACAAGGCTCTGACTGAATAGGAATGGGAAGTGAATAGTGAATCTGTATTCCTATAACAAGACAAGGACTGACTACAGTTAGTCCAGTTAGTGAAGCTAGGCAGCATATATATATATATATATATATATATATATATATATATATATATATATATATATATATATATATATATATGCTGCCTAGCTTCACTAACTGGATTATATATGTATATAAAATGAAATAATGTATAATTACCAAACAGTACTCCATTTCCCAGAAACTCTGTGTAACAGTCATTAAATATCCAAATAATGGTTGATTGTCTCATACCAACTGCGTATGTCAAGGTCATACAGGTCATTCTCATAGTCCATGTATTGGGATGCAGAGGGAATGACCATGTGTAAAGATCTTTGGCCATGTGTAAAGATCTGAAAGCAACTTTAAGTGTCAGACCATCACGGCAAGACAACTAAAACAGAGCATCTCCAAAACAACTGCAAGGTTTGTGTAGTGCTCCTGATCAGCAGTGATGAAAACCAACACACATGGGAACAAGGGCTATCCGGTCTGGTCCTAAATGGGAACCGGACCTTAGAACAATAGAAGAAGTTTGCTTCATCCTATTCCAGTAAGTCCCATGTTGTTTTACATTACAAGGAAAATTTGGTGCGCATGTGCCATTTACCTGGGGAAGTGATGATATCAGGATGCCCTCTGGGAAGATGACAAACAGGTAGAGCGAGAGTTTTGCTCTAAGCAATGCTCTAGGCAGATGGTCATAATGTTAACATCATTCTTCTTTTGATTTTGTAATTGCCACCATCCCCATGTTAGAAACTCTGGTTTTATGTACATTTTATATATAAGTTTTTTTTTTTACATTTTAAACAAACATGTTCTGAAGTCAATATACCTTGAATGCATGTACATTTATCCACTGAATATTGCCAGATGAATGTTGTCACTAGCAAACTAACACTACTATAATACTGTGCATTAAATTGGCATCATAAGATGGGCAACCACACATAATACCAACAAACCTGCAAGCTCTATCAAAAGTAGTAGTTTTAGAACCTTGCTTCAGAAATAGTAGCTTTCACTTTGAGTATATAATAGCATGCATTTTTAAAATAGACTTACTTTCATTCTCCATCTTTTCAATTTGCACAAATGCTATTTGTAGTACAGCATCTCGGCGACCTCATAATTCAGAGCATCCACTGATATTTGGGAGGAAATGTACACGGGCACAGACTCTGGAACATCTTATTAAAGAGTGCAATAGAGGAAGACATTGGTGAGGAAATACTGCAGATTAAAAAAACAATGCTATAGTAATCAACCCTGTCTTCTGGATGCAAGCAGATTCTCATCACACATTATGTTGTCTGTATAACAGTGCACCCATGAAAGGACGATTTCCTCCACACCTTATGGATCTGGCTTTGTGCACAGGGGCATGGTCATGCTGGAACACGAAAGGGCCTTCCCCTACTGTAACTGTTGCTGCAAAAAGACGGAAGCATATCAATGTCTTTGTGTGCTGTTGCATTAATGTTACCCTTCACTGGAACCAAACCCTAAAAACCAGTCTCGAACCATTAACCTTCCTCCACCAGTAGTGTTTTCCTGGCATCCACCAACTCCAGATTTATTCTGCCAGTAAAGCATGAGTGACTCATCCTTCCAGAGGACACATTTCCACTGCTCCAGAGTCCTGGGGTGAGATGCTTACTACCTCCCCAGCCGACGCTTGGCATTGCACATGTGGTTTATAAGCTTGTGTGCAGCTGCTCAGGTATATGGCAGTTTAGAAGGGGGTGTGGTCATATGGTCATTATTACTCAGAATTAGCTGACTGTTAGTTGCTTCGGGAAGGTATGCACAGCCAGGGACATCACTAGAGGTGGGGTGGGGGTGGGGGGTAAGCTAAACCTCTGAAAGGCCTTCTGGGGTCATGGCCCCCAAGCAAATTTGCCTCAAAATGCCTCTTGAAATGGGCTTTTATAGTAGGAAAATGGCTGACTGGTCAAACTGGCCCACTGTAGATCTATCTCTTTTCAGTTTGTATTAGGCACAGTCAGTATTAATGAAACACTACAGGGGTTGGACAATGAAACTGAAACACCTGTCATTTTATTGTGGGAGGTCTCATGGCTAAATTGGAGCAGAGTGTGAAGGTTCAGTTAGCAGGTAAGAGCACAGTTTTGCTCAAAATACTGCAATGCACACAACATTATGGGTGACATACCAGAGTTCAAAAGAGGACAAATTGTTAGTGCACGTCTTGCTGGCGCATCTGTGACCAAGACAGCAAGTCTTTGTGATGTATCAAGAGCCACGGTATCCAGGGTAATGTCAGCATACCACCAAGAAGGACGAACCTCCACCAGCATCACGTAGTGACCTGGCCACTATCCTGCAAGAAGAATGGGTTAAACTCCCTCTGACCACTGTGCAGGACTTGTATATGTCATTCCCAAGACGAACTGGCGCTGTATTGGCCGCAAAAGGAGGCCCTACACCATACTAATAAATGATTGTGGTCTAAAACCAGGTGTTTCAGTTTCATTGTCCAACCCCTGTATATCCATCCACTTACAGCAGGCACTAATCAAGCAGAGGCACTGAAGCCAAGCTATGCTATCGCCCGCAGGTCAAGCAGTAAAAACTGTTCCACAGTTTAGTCCTCACAGCTGTTGCTGTTGCTGTATGTGTTGTGCTGGTGTGAGTGAACCAGAGACAGCAGGGCTGCTGGAGTGTTTAAACACCTCAGTGTCACCGCTGGACTGAGAATACTCCACCAACCCAAACTATTCAGCCGACAGCGTCCTGGACTAAAGGATATCCGACACAACAGCCTGTGCAGCACAACTCTGACTTTACATCTATAAGGTAAAGCAGCAAGGTAGGAGTGTCTAATAGAATGGGCAGTGAGTGGACACTCCAGCAGCACTGCTGTGTCTGATCCACTCACACCAGCACCACACACACTAACACACCACCACCACGCCAGTGTTACTGCAGTGTTGAGAATTATAAACCACTGATATAAGACCTGCTCTGTGGTGGTCCTGACCACTGAAGAACACTGTGTAAAGGGGCTGCCAGCGTATGCAGGGAAGCAGATGGACTGCAGTCTGTAACTGTAGAGCTAGAAAGTGCTCAGATATGGTAAGTGGAGCTGACAGACAATTAGCGCAGACTAAAGGGGGTGGTAAAGCTGGATTTGCTGCACTGCTACACAGGTGAACTTTTTCTGGATGCGTAGATGTATGTACACCGCACATGCGCAAACTAGATAAAGCTTAATGCATTCAAGTTAAGACAGTGTCAGCTATTTTAGCCTCACTGCGTGCGACTCAGTTAGGATTGCACTCTGTCTGTGTGTTCGTGTGTGTGTGGGTGGGTGCGCTCTGTAAAGCTCCGTCTGTCATCAAGCCATCCTCTCTGCCTGCGTGTATTAGTGAGCATTAACATGGGTTTGTGTGTGCATGTGCTCACTAAAGCTCAGTCTCTCATCAATCTCTGCTATCAGTTTATCACTTAGCATGAACCTGTGTGAGTGCGAGTGCATGTTCAGTAGAGCTCAGCCTGTCTGAGTGAATTCTCTCAGTTAGCCTGTGTGTATGTGTTTGCACTCCAGATAAGAGAACCCCTCCCTCGGGCAGTCCACGCAGCCCTGGCCTCTGAAGCATTTTGGTTCATTCCGGAAAGAGAAATCGCCCAGAGCTCCATCAGCACGCACAACTTTAATCACACGGTCTTCATCATCACGTCCTGCTCACCTGCCCACTGCTCCACCAGGCACACACACATACACACGCTCATCCCACCAGGCCTGGAATGTTCCAGAAAGAGCCACTGGCACAGCTCTGTTGGCTCACTGCTGTCTCCTGTCAGGTCTACAGACCTGCTGTGTTTGACTGGTTGGAATTAGTTCTTCGTGTCTTGTCATGTCAGGATAACCAGCTCCTTCACTTACATTAACCCCACAAAACTCTATATTCCTTCCGAATCACCTGAAGAGAAATCTCCAGGTAACGTACACAGTTTCTCACTCTTCCTATAGCCTATAGCTTATGTTCCCATGGTTCTATGTTACAAGGGTTGTACATTCCCAATGCACTTTGATCCCAGGGTTCTATGTTCCTCAAAATGTATGTTCCAAGGGCTCTATGTTTCCACGGTTTCAAAGTTTTATGTTCCAAGTTTTCTATATCTCAGTGAGTCTATGATCTTGTACTTCTATGTTCCTTAAGCCTTATATTTATGGTGCCCTATGTTCTCAGGGTTCTATGTTCCTCAAGTTTAATATTTCTGGCATGCTCCGTTTCCAAGGTCCTATGTTTTCAGAGTCTTCTGTTCTAAGGCTTCTATGTTTCTAGGGTTTCATGTTTCCAAGGTTCTATGTACCTTGAAATCCCAGGGTTGTTGTTCCTCAAGACTTTATGTTCTTGGAGTTCTATTTATCAAAAGTCCTATGTTCCAAGGGTCCTATATTCTCAGGATCCTATGTTCCTATGGTTTATGGTCAAAAGTTTCTATGTTCCAAAGGTTTTAGGCTTTATTGGTTCTATGTGTTGAATGCCCTGGGTTCCCAGAGTCCTATGTTTCCAGGGTTCTATGGTTCAAATATCCCATGTTCCCACAGTTCTTTGTACCCTGAGTCCCTGAGTCTTATGTTCCCAGTGCTCTTTGTTCCCAGGGTTCCAGGTCCCTCAAGTCTTATGTTTCCTACCGTGTGACAATTGCCATTGCTACCAAACTTAGCTTCGCCTCATTTCCTGACTAACCCTCGGCACAGTGTTTATGGGGTGTGAGTTTCAGTAAATACATGAAAGAATAAATAAATAAAAATGTGGGTCTCTTATTGCGCTATATGTTACTTTCTCTGTCTGCAGATCTCATTAGCGCACACTACCTCATATACCTTCCTGAACCACTCCTGCAGTTTGTCCCACGGTGTCCTGAAAGGGTGGATGCTTTTCTAGACCTAATCCCCTAAACTCTGTGAGAGGAATGTAGAAATTCTGTACTTTTTGTGGGCCAGAAGTCGACGTTTTAGATGCTTGTGTAAGGTACAAAAGTTTTTGCATTGTACGTCAAGATGACAAACCTGGTCAGATTTCTCAACAAGTGCATCAATGTGGCAGTCTGTATCGCAGCAGGTCATGTAGGAGGTTCGAGTGGTCGATTCACACAAAATTAAGGATCTGGGTAATTTCCTCAAATTGCATCCCGGATTGAAAGGTCATAGCCTGGATGTTCCTGTCAGTGTTACGCCACACTACACACTCAATAACAATACTAACGTGTTAATTAGCAGTTCCCAATACCACATTAGCATGAAGTGGACTGGAGCAGAAGGACGCCTACTGAATGGGCTCTGAGAATGCCATTCCCTTTCATGACAGTTATTACCACAAAGCATTGATCCACACTGGATGAAAACCCCAGATCTGGTTGATGATCACTTATATTATAGTGCATTCCAAGTTCAGACTATTCCAACTCCAGCAGGGCTCATCACTTCAAATTAAGTTTCTCCATTCTGAGCTATCACAACACGTTATAATCTGAGTGTGCCGGAGGGCAATGAAGATGAACGCAGGCTTTTTTTCCCAGGCTGACTCTTTTGTGTAAGGGTATGTGGAGGCCGGCCAAGCCAGTATTGCAGGTATGCATGTGTTGTACTGCTGTACTGTGGATGGATGGGTGAGTCAAGCATGTTTTGGATGGGAAACGTTTACAGAAAGAAAGGGAGCTTCTGCTGTCTTGTAGCTGTAGAATGAGTCACTGGTGTCACGAGGACATGTTTTACAATAGGCCTGAGCAGTGAATATGCAAGGTGAGCTTGTGTGTGTGAGAATTCTTGAGCCTTTAATATCACTGTCCTCATTTTTTAGGCCGTTTTCATAAATGGAGCAATGCATCACTGCAGTTTACATTCTCAGTAAATTGGCAACAGTTGGTTTATTATGCTGTGTGTATCTATATATATACTGTATATAGTTTTACTGTTGGAAAATCCAATGAATTCATTGTTCATGAAAACAAATGGTAGGTTGCTTGGTTGCTAATATAACTGATACAGACCGACTTAAAATAAACTTACTCAACACATGTGACATTTAAATTGCTATGATCTTGCCCTAATTAAATACACCTTGATTTTAATGTTAGCATATAGTACATGGAAATGTTCTAGGTCCTTAATCTGAACAACTAGTCTCCTCCACATCCCCAACCTCAATTTTGCATTGAATTAGTTGTAATTACAATGAGTGAGATGAGATCATCCTTAGGGATAAAGCATTTGCATGGAATGTCATTAGAAAATTCTGTTGCATTACATTGGTCCTTATTGTTTTCTGTAAATATATGCTCGCTCCAGCAATTTGATCTAGTTATATAATAATCATGTTTTTTTCTTCTGTTCTACAAGATGTACTGCTGTTTTTTAACCTTATAAAGATGCACATTTTCAGTGATAGACTGTTCTGGACTGCTAACAGGCCGTATGCAGAAAGTATGTCGCTGTAACACCTACAGAATTTTTCTTGGTGCTTGGAGCAACATGGACATCCCTGAAAAATAGTCGACATCTCAAAGGCAGCATACGTTGCACCACATTGTGTTCAGCATGTCCTGTCCCCTGTCAGCGCTACGCTAGTAACCATCTAAATAGGCCCGTAAAACAATACGTCCATTTTTACTATACAGAATCTGAAAGGTTGAGTCGTCAGACCACCATACACGTGCACCAGTCGATTTCACATTAGCATAAATCCAGAGAAGTCCGCATTTATTGATTTATGACCTCTGTGATCTCTGTGCATTAATTTGCATTTTACTTGCGTTTTTATTAATAGTCATTTTTGTAAAGTGGTCCTGAGCCATATTTATCACTGAAGCACTGGAAGCTTTTAAAGCAGTGCTGTCTGAAGGGGGGTTCGATATGTGCAGGCATCTGTTTCTGGGTTTCAGCCTTTTTCCTTATGCACAAATATTCCATTGGATCCTCTGAATCTAATAAGTTATTATTCAATTCCGAGTGAGAAATACCTAAACTCCTTACATTTCCTGGTTGAGGCACATTATTTCTAAGTCGGGATTTTTTGCTGATGCATCTTTCTCAAAGTGTTCATTCTCGCATAGACAGATTGGGCATTTTCTGTATCCTGTTTAACATCCAAGCCCAACTGCATCGAGTGTTTAAGATGTTTTGGAACATATCACAGTGTTCCCAGTCTTAATTTGCTGAATTTCTTGCAGGCATAAATTTCAGAATGACTATGAAATACAGTGAGGGATACTGTTCCTGTTCAAACACAGGTTATGTATTGTTTATGTCACTTGTCACATTTTTAAAGTGAAGATAAATACAGGTTCATAAGCAGGACTTATGTAGTGGACTGTAGGTATGGGTGCCCTGCATTGGCAGGTGTGTGTGTTTGTGTGTGTGTAGTTTACTGCCCCTTGAAGAGATGATGAGTCAATGCTGCAGACACTCTGACGGGCCATTTTATCACTGTCAGACTGCTTTCCATCTGTGATACTACACACACACTCAGAGACATTGACAGAGGACTATAATAAAACTGAATGGTTGACTGATAACTGTAGTCTGTTTAATGATGCTCTGTAATTGCAATTTTTATTATGTTCTGCGGTTCCAGCCAAGATACACACACAAGCAGTTTTATACTATGTCAGGACGTAGCGGTCATGTACATGTACCATAAGGATCATATATAAAGTATATACTGTATATATATGGGACTGCATGGTGGTGCACTGAGTAGCACTATAGCCTCATAGCCTGGGCCTGGGTTTGTTTCCGGCTGGGGTGTCCTTTTTTTGTGGAGTTTGCATGTTCTCCCCATGTCCAATAACATGCAGCCTGGTGACTTGGAGAAGCTATATTGCCTGTAGTTGGGAGTGTGTGTGTAAATGTGTGTGTGTATGTGTCGGCCTGTGCAGGGTGTTTCCTGTCTTCTGCCCAGTGGGCGCTGAGTCATGTCAATGTTGACTAAGTGCTGATAGCTTCATGAATAAAACCACAGACAGGAGAAGCACCTTTAAAAATTTATGACAATACATTTTAGCAAACTACCATGTTCAGCGATTTCATTCACAGCAACCGACTGCTCCGAATCCATCTGTTGTCTACACTGCAGCATCCTTGTTCAACACAAACCAAACATAATCACCATTCAGTAAGGTCGGCCAATCTGTGCGTTCCCATAAGCTGTATGTAATAACAGGGAGCAAAACCTTGTGTTCAATTTGTCTTCAGTTTTAAAGATTTTAAAATCGTCATGTGTCCTGAGTGAAATGATGAATGGGCCAATAGAATTGGTCCAAAATTCAACAATAATAATAATAATAACACTCATATATGTACACATATACTCAAACAGCTATGACATGTAATTTCCAAAACGTTTTATTATTTATTTTATTTTTTTATTTTAATTTTGAGGATTGTTTTTAGTTCTGTTTCCCAAGCAACTTGTCATCAGTATCTACCGAGTGATGTGCATGTAATGATAAAAGTGTTTTGGATGGATAAGGAAATTTCTTATTCTTTAAACATGACTAGTTTTGGCCTTTGACAGCTTTTATGGACGAGGCCTCACCCTTCTATTAATGGTAACAGTGTTATATACTGAGTCACTAGCATCTAAGCTAACCGACTGCACCCACTGCTGTTGTAAAAAAAAGACCTGTATACATTCAGATGTCTCGATCTGACAGTTTAAATTGGCATACAGTCATCAGCATTTGCAGATTTACACTAACCTAGTAGATCCTTTTAACTGACTTCGATTTCAACAAGTCAATGTTTCTGTCCTCCTTCGTCTTCACTGTGGTTGTTTTAACCTACTTTACTCTGTGATATGTATACAGTGTAATTCAGATACTAGTATCTGAATTTGCTTCTCTATCAAAAGGCACACAAAGATAGTTTTTGTCAAATCTATTTTTGCAAACCAGGTGCTGCAAATCTGAAGGCTCTAAGAGGGAACACAATGAATCTATTTACAGAAGCTCTTAGCTAATATACACTGAAGGATTCTATATGAGGAAGTTCTGTCTTGATATCAGATGAAAGTAGTACTAAAGTCATAACTAATTTCTCCATCAAAAAAGTGTTACATGAATGCCACCATGAGTTCGTTAATTTACAAATGGCAAAAACTAATAATCAGATTCATAAATCTACAAATGTGTACAATGCACATTTTACAATTACAGGCCCAGACTAAAGTGCAATTCCAGAGCCAGATGCCAGGTTATGACTTGAGGTTTTGACAGAAACCTTTCATAACCTGTACAACATCAGGAGTGTCATGTACCATTTAAGATGTTTCAGTTAGCGGCAGTGTGCGTACAAGATACAAATTGTCAAAAATGGTGCATGCAATGTGGTAAACTTAAAAAGTCGAACATGAAGTACAAGCTTAATGTTACAATCAAAACAATCATGTTACAAGACAAGTTGCAAGTTCACAAACAACTTTTCTTGGTCTGTAATTCAAAGAATTACCTTGTCCCCACTCATAATTCTGAATTGACAGGAAATGATCATAACATTGTTGCCAGAATAAAACCTCATGTCATAAAAATGTGTAGCTATATAAGTCATATATAATAAGTTATTTTTGGACCACTTCTATTAATCTGTTCCTGACATTTAATAACAAGGTACAGGATAACAGGACTTTTCAAGTGATCAACAACCTCAAAAACATAGACAATGTAGAATTTAGCCACTGCTGGTAGACCCGTATGACCATATGCTTCCACGCACTTGCAGATTCAGCTACTTCCTTCACGCTATGGCCCAAATACAGTCGCTTCTTTTAGCTTATCATTAACATCAGCTTTGGAGCCATTTTCCATACATGGAACGAGACTGTGCCACCTCTTCTCGACCTATAAATCCCATCACCCACAGGTATTTATAACCACATCATTCTCGTGCAATGCCATCTGCAGGAGCCTGAAGTTACTACAGGTTTAGCATGCTAGCGGATTGCAAACAATGGTCACTTGATGCGTTAATGTTTTTTCCCACCTTAGAACTCAAATATGCAGAGGATGAAAATGGCATAATTCTGATGTCCGACTTACTACTTGGAGGTACACAGTATAATCACCATCAGTCTCATTTTTAAACAACAATGAAATCATTTCCTGTTAGCCCTAGATCATGTGAGCTCTCAAAGCAATGGATATACACAATAGTAAAGGAAGATGAATTGTTTTGACGTTTGCACTACTTACACTACTCAAACGAGAACATCTGAACATTAAAGTAAATGAATTGCAACTTTCCAAATGTCAAAACTGTTACAGCGTGTTCTCGGGCCTACATTTAGTGCCTCTTGAAGTATTTTCAGTAATAACTTTGCTGCATAGTTCTCTGAATGACATTTAAACTCTTTCAACGAAATTTCCTTTTTTTCGTTCATAACTGTGGAATCTTGGAAGGTGCTTGATGTTTTTCCACTCCAAAAACTGAGAGATAGCATATCCACCCATGTTCTCCTGCAATAGTGTGATGGATGAGTCACTTGGTGCTGGTGCACGCAGGGTGAGGCTCTTTCTTTCAGCATGCAGATTTTTTTTTTCTTTTTTTTTTGCTGACTTTAGCTTTAGCGTCTGCTTTATGGCTTGCAGAGTTATGGCACAATCGAGGACCCATTAGCTGCAGCTTGATAAGATAAACGGTGCACCTGATACGACAGTTTTATCGCGCATGCCCACAGTCATGCAGTCACAGGGAATCACTCCAGATAGAGAGTGATAGATAGACGTTTACACACACCTACGCTGGAGATTAGTGGCTCGGTTCAGTTTCATGCTGTTTGCATCGTCCGATATCAACAACGGCATGACTCATCACAGGGTGCAGCGATAAGCATCAAATGCAGCTCATGTAAGATGGTGGTGTTTCCAAAAATAAAGGGGCCAAATTACAAAACCCACAAGCAAACTGAGAAGTGAGAGCAATTATATGAAGTTCCTGGCAATGTATGATATACTAAAAATAGACTTAGCATAGCTGATCAAATATGTGCTGCTATTTGATAGCTTTCATGTCTTGTTAGCTGTATCCTTGTGTAACTAGCTTCACCGCTCCAATGCTAACCTAAAGAAACAAAGCCCTTTGGGTGGTCTACGTCTAAGCAACTTTTTATTCAGCGCTGTTTCTTAAATTCTCTATCCTTTGAGGCTGCTAGGTACAAATATTGTAGACAAATGTTGCGCCAGTTAACTCAGACTTAGCGACGATGAAACAACAACCAAATAATGCCTCCTAAACTGTGAATTCCTACTCTCACATTGTCTACAGCCAGAAAATAATACTTACATATTCAGAGTATAGCAGAGTATAGCAGATACCCGAAGTGGTTACACTGAAAAAGATAAACATGGCTGTTTTGTGAAGGTGCAAGGATGCTAAACATTACAGTAGTCAGGCACATCATTAACGTTACCTGGCTAGTAGACTGTCCGATTGTTTGGAAGTCGACAGTGATGAAAGCTGAGTAAATGTATGCTAATGATATCAAGCACAGAAGGAAACACTTGGCAACAAATCCGTGACCAAATTCCACAAGCCAGTAGGTTGTGACTGGCCCTTTCCAGAAAGCCCTGGGATGCATTGCTAGCCTTTAGAGAATTCACAGATTTGTATACGACATAGGCGTACCTTAGCTGAGACACCAGGTTTGTAGGATCTTATGCACCTTCTCCAACGACACACGATAACTATTCACTTTATTACAGTATTTGCAAAACTTCAACATTCAATTTCTGATCAATGACCAGTAACATCGAGCTTAACGCATTGGCAACCAGTGTAGTTGACAGGTCGACATGTCTGTGCAACAG
>JAMWET010006318.1:162500-175000 GCA_024036415.1 Prochilodus magdalenae
CCCATGATGTATGTTAATGCAAGCTGGGAATGGGCCTTTATTCATTTGTATATATTATGTGCGCGTGCAGCCTCTCTAGGCTCCATTTGGCCAGCGGAATGGAAATGGACTTCACGTTTTTGATAAATATAATCAGATATCATATATATAAATACTGTTATCAGATTAACTATTACACTGTTGGCCCTCTGAGTGTGAAATGCTGTGCCTCTGTGTTGAGCTGCTGGTGCACAGTTTATGGATTATGCATTAAAATTTAGCTAAATAATCATCATCATAATTCTCCCGGTGCAAACAATGGCTTCTCAAACAATTCTTTAGCTCATCATATTTGTAAACGTGCAGCTGCAGTTGTTGCACACTGACCAGATGGTAAAGGATGACCAAGATAGCTGCCTGTCCACACAACGATTCACCTTTATGAGCTCTGCCTTCACTGCCTTATCTGTGTGTTTGACTTTCCTTGCTGTTTGACATTACCCAGAATGCATTCTGGCATGTTTAAGGAGTTTTTCCGAGCTATAAGCTCATCCTAGAGACACCTTGTGTGTGCGAGAAAGGCTGCCGGCAGACTGTTGTTAATGAGAGATGGTTCAGGGCCAGTGAATAACTGCTCCCCCCTCAGGTTCGGCAGCCGTACCTGAGCGTCACCCGTTCCTTAAATACTCTCTGCGCTTTTACAGGTTTGGGCGCACGACATAAAAAGCAGAGCTGCAGCTTACCTGGCGGTATTTATAGGAGGCGAGCAAAGAGAGGAAACCATCCAGTAAAGGTTTTATTGCAAACATCCAAGTTTTAATACTCAGATATTTTTGCATGTAAGGCTGTAATTATTTACTGCTTACCAGCTCAGCTCAAGCTGTTTACAAGTCCATGATGTAAACTGTGCAGTAAACTTTACAGCTGGTTTAACTGAATTCAAAGGAAATTCTGAGAAAAGACTGGGGCTCCGCGTCACCTGATCATCCCGTGATATCACTGTGTGTAAGGTCTGTGGGAAGGTGTACACTTTCTGGCCACTTTATTAGTAACACAGTTACATGTCCTCTCTGGGCACTTTATTTATAACGCGTGCCTCATACGTCCACCCTGTGGCCTCTTTAATAGAAACACCTAACTTGTATATCCCCTCTCTGGCCACTTCGTCTTGTATATTCCCACACTGGTCACTTACTTTGTATGTGTTTTTATTGGCCACTTTAACCAAGAAACATCTACCTCATACGCCCACTCTCTGGCCACTTTATTAGAAACAGCTGCCCTGTACGTTCACAAACTCGACACTTTATCTGAAACCCTCAGCTTGTATGTCCGTCTTCTGGACACTTTATTAGAAACACTAACCTCATACGTCCACTTTGGCCACTTTGTTAGAAACGCCCATCTTGTGTAGTCACACAATGGTCACTTCATTGAAACACTTATTTTGTATGTCCATTTATAGGCCACTTTAACCAAGACACACCCACCTCATACGCCCACTCTCTGGCCACTTTATTAGAAACACTAACCTCATATGTCCACTCTCTGGCCACTTTATTAGAAACACTAACCTCATATGTCCACTCTCTGGCCACTTTATTAGAAACACTAACCTCATATGTCCACTCTCTGGCCACTTTATTAGAAACAGCTGTCTTGTATATTCACAAACTGGCCACTTTATTAGAAACCCTTAGCTTGTATGTCCATCTTGTAGACACTTTACTAGAAATGCAATCCTTGTATGTCCACTCTTTGGCCTCTTTAATAGAACTAGATTACAAACACCCATCTGGTATATTCACACACTGGTCACTTGATCAGAAACCTCTAGCTTTGTCCATCTTCTGGACACTTTATTAGAAATGCATACCTCGTAGGTTCATCTTTTGGTCTCTTTAACAGACACACAGAACTCATATATCCCCTCTCTTGCCACTTTATTAGAAACCCGTACCTGGTATGTACACTTTCTGGCCACTTTATTGGAAACACCTGTCTTGTGTATTCACACACTGGTCACGTTATTAGAAACACTAAACTCGTACGTCCACTCTGAAGACACTTTATTAGAAACAGCTATCCTCTATATTCACACACTGGTCACTTTATCAGAAACCTCTATCTTTGTCCATCGTCTGGACACTTTATTAGAAATGCATACCTCGTAGGTTCATAGTTTGGCCTCTTTAAAAGAAACACAGAACTAATATATCCACTAATATATCTGGCCACTTTATTAGAAACCTGTACCTGATATGTAGACTTTCTGGCCACTTTATTAGAAACAGTTATCCTCTATATTCACACACTGGCCACTTTTTTAGAAACACCCACCTGGTACTTTCTCTCACTAGCCCCTTAATTAGAAACACCTACCTACCGTCCAGGTCTGAACATGCTTTAACAGATTGGCTACAGTGTCTGACTGCACACTAGCAAGGTGGAGCTACAAGGTATGAGTTTCTAATAGGGTTATGTTTCTAATAATGGGTGCTAAATAGGGCAGGGTGTTTTCTATAGCATAGTTCACGGGATAATGTCTCACTCATATTTAGATTTACACATTGGGGCGAGAGAGAGAGAGCGAGAGAGGTTGTGTACATATGGTATATTAAGCCAGGAATGAGATTAACTTTAAGGAAAACCGTGATGATTGAAAGCTGCATGATAAGGCCAGCAATTTGCCAAACACAGATACGAAATGCCAACACATGCGGCTGTACGTGTTTTTGCACACACTAGGTTTGCGTGTGTTTGGATTCACACCTGTGTTTGGTCAGTCAGGCCTGTCACTGGTAGTCCATTTGTAGTGAATGGTGACTGATTGAAATCTATAAGAGTGGAGTGTTTGTTTTCCCTAGCGGTGCCACGCTTGTGCGACAAGTCAGAAGTCTATCACACTCGTGAACAAAAGCCTGTGTTTGCTCTTTCCACATTAATCTGCTGTGTGTTTGCTTGTACGAGCTGCCTCTGGTCCCCTGTGTGGCTGTGGGCCACTTTTGACCTCTTAAGCTGATCAGAGTCAACACTTCCTCCATACACCACAATGAATCACTTTAATGGCTAAGAATGGCTTTTTTAGCTAAGGATACAAACATGAAGGAGGGGATGACTTTCATAGTCAGATTTATGGGACAGTGTCAGGTCCTCCCCTGAATCTTATTGCTGGCAGTGTTCTGGTAGGGAGCGTTCTCCTGGTGTTCATCCACCAAGCTGTTAGTATGTGTGATCCACCACTTCATGACTGACCTATTGTTTCCCTTCCCCAATAATAGCACCTACAGTTGACCAAGGCAGATTTAGCCAGGCAGACATTTCTCCACAGCATGTAATACTAAATGCCATGCAGGTAAACCCTCCTGGACAGCCCAGGTGAAGATCGCAGTAGGCCAAAGGTTCTTCAGGCTCCCTGAAGGCGGAGGCCAGTGGAAGCTGCATGCCTTCAGTCCCTCTGAGTCATGCACCAGCAGGGAGTGCGTGAGGGTGCTCACGTCTGCAAGAGGCCAATGTCCACCTGGGGAGAATGTGTAGACGCTGGAGTCATTAAGATGCACCCTGTGCCACTTCTGTCTGCCCCAGGAAGGGTGCCGCCACTACTTGTGTCCCGCAATGGACTTTGGATAGATTTTAAGCCACTCCTTAAAGGAATACTTTAATTAAAGATCTACAGTTCTGTTTCTGAAACGGCTGGGATGCAAATGCAAAATGTCAATAAAAGCAGTGATGCAATGATGAAAACATTCGGCTCATTATGAAATGCTAGGAGACGACTCCGGACTGTTATGGCCGCTGAAATCCTATATCAAGAAATCCTATATCAAGAGGACACTTCACTTCTAAAGTGTACTACAGCAATTGATCTCCTCAGTTGCCAAATGCATACTGAGTGTTGTTAGAGGACGAGGTGATGAACACAATGGTGAACATGATCCTGTCCCAACTTTTTTGAAACATGTTGCTGGCATCAAATTCAAAATGGCCATATCATTTTTCCAGTGGCATTAAAGTTTATACAGAGTTTTCTTTATACTGTCTTTAATTAAACCTAGGGTTAATGGTTTGCGGATAATTGCATTCTGTTTTTGCGTACCTTTTGCATAGCGTCACAACTTTTACCCTCACCCTAAATCGAGTCCATCATGTTTGATGTACGAAATTGGCTTCTTTAGCTTTGCACTGAAGGTAATGCAGCTAATGGAGGCTTACCTCAATAATTAACATGCCTAAACCATCAGACACTTATTTTAGAATGTGTCAAGTCGTTATGTAAGCAATGCGGACTGGGAAGAATTCCACCATTAGCTTCATAACTCAAGCAAACTCAAGATTCCATGCATGTGCTGGCTTATTGACTCCATTTGAAGTTAAAGGAAAATTGTGAAAATGTGATTTTTGGGCCCAACTGTCACTCGAATGTGAAATACTTTGTGGGTTAAATAAGGTTTTATTTTACCTCCAGAGTAACCTTTCTCTCTCCAGGTCACCATCAGCACGGCCTCCAGGCCTAGACAGCTTCCCTGAGGCACAGCTCTGTGCATGGAGCCCAGCTCAGAGAACCTCCTGCTGGGCCACAGGGCTGGGACAATGGACACTGATCCACCTGAGACAGCACAGACAGAAGGACACTGGGCCTGAATGGGGAATAGACTTGTAAGAGGAGCCGGGGTGGACCCCCCGAGGGGGACTGCGATCACAGACAAAAACAATAACATCAATACGAAACAATAGGGAAGACACACACTCTCTCTTTCTCTCTTTCTCTGTTGTTTCAGGTTGCTCTACTGGGCCCCCAACACTCAAGTCTTGAGTTGGCTCTACAATGTTTTCTTTTTCAAAGCCCAACTTAAATCTTCCTTTTCTCATTCATTCATTCATTCATTCATTCATTCATTCATTCATTTTTAACACCCGAGCTGTTTGCAGTTTTGTAGTTGTTGTTTTTGTTTGTGTTTATCTTTCTCTCTGATGTCTGAGCAATAAAATATAAAAATTACCATGAGTACAATTAGCGTATTTAACATCCTTTATAATCTCACATGTATGACTTATTATCTCAGAGTGTCTAAAAATATAACTACTTATTTCCTCAGAATATGATCTTATTTTGGAAAATCAAGCTTTTTTTCATCCATATTATGACTTATAATGAAAAATGCATGAACTTCTCACTTCTCAGAAGTGTTATAAGGGGTTATACATGATATGCACAATAATATAATATTATTGGCCAGGTCTAGGCATGTGTAATTGTTTTCAACGTTCAAACGTTTATTGTCATATGACAAGAGAAACAAGCCGTTACACTATACCATCAAATTCTTACTCTGCACTCCTGGACTACTAACAATTACCAAATACATACAAAGTACGAAATAAGAAAGAAAATTCTGGAGGGAAGAAAAATAGATATGTGTGTATATAAATTTGAACGATGTACAATACATATTACATAAGACTGAACGGTATAGGGGAAGACCGTTTGTACAGTATGCAGTATTAGTGCAAATAAATGGCAGACCTAAAAATTAGTTTAATAGGAGCTATAATTCCATGCATAAATACTTTTTAAAACAAGACAATATGGCTTTATAATGTTAATATATGAAGTAGACATACAAGGCATGTAATGAACTATAACACTCATCAGTTGTTACCAACTAAACTAAAATACGCAAAAAAAAAAAAATCACAACATTTGTATGTAGCATGAATTTGTCATTTATGTTTAGCTAGGCTAATGCACTACGGAACCTGACTTTATGAATCTATGGTCTCTGGCTTTAATAACGTAATTATGACTGCTTAAGAGTAATTAGACAAGCCTACGCCAGGGATTATAAACTATTATATGCCATTAAGTGCTATATATTAATGCGTTAATGAACCATTACAAGTTTAAAAAATCATTCATAATTTGACAAACAAGTTATTACGAGATACTGTGTGCTTCAAGAAAATAATTTATGATTGTAAGACAGTCAACATTGGGAAAAATTTTGAATTGTGTCACTGTGACACTGAGCCACTGAATAAAACAACTGAGAAAAGAATTCATTGTTGTGTGAAAAGGACTTTTTGAGAGAAAAGAAGTCTGTATAGGTGGCATATCAAACTATTTACACACTGCAACCAAGACAAGAAAGACGTTCTGGCAGGAATAGGCTTCCATGGAGCTGTCACTTTACAACAAGTGCAGTATAATTAGATAATGTATATTAATAAGACTCTATAAAGTATATTAAGACACTACAGAGGAGGTTTTTGATTTGGCTGTGTGCTACGGGACCGAAACCAACACAGACAAAACTGTAAGCTACACTGTAAATTAAACTGGGGGTTAAATGTGTAATATATTCATTAACATTATACTGTGAAGTCCCTCTCTTCATCAGGAAATTAGCCACCAAAGATGGCTCTTTTTTTATTCACCCTCTCAGATACTCTCTCTCTCTCTCTCTCTCTCTCTCTCTCTCACTCTCTTTCTCTCTTTTTCTCTCTCTCTCTGCCTTTCTCTCTCTCCTGTTAAACTCATTCTCTGCCTCTATTACAAGCCTAAAGTTTATGCAGCAGTTGCCACTCAGCAGACGCTAAGGTGCTGGTTACACAGATTACTGCCTTTAAGGCCTTGATTACAGTCATAAGGCGAGAGAGATGCACATTAAGGCTTGTTTCGGGGTGTACTTAGTGGTGTTTAGTGTTACGGTAACAACAGGACAGAGACGTCACACCAAGGCCAAACGAATTCCTATTCGGCGAGGACATACTGCCCGCCGTTCGGCCTCTGCGGACCTTGGTGGGCTTTCTCATGCGGTTGCTTTCATGAAGCTAAACATGACACACTTCTGCTTGCAGGCTGTGTGTTTGGAGAGGTTTTATTCTGAAGGGATGGGGGTAGTGAGAGCTTTAATGGGCTGAGCGGCCAGTGGCTATTCATTCCCTGTCTCCCTCCATGTCCAAAGATTAAAGGCCCAAAGAGCATTAAGGTTGCCAAGAGGGGAGTGGGTGAAATTCCTCAGGTGAAAGTACATCAGCCTTGAATTATTCAGCCATAGACCCCTTCTCACAATATCTGTTATTGTGAATAACTAACATTTATTATACATCATGCGTTTATACTATTTCATCTTTTACAGTTGCCCAGTTACTGAAAAGAAACAGGGGCCAGAGCAAAAGCTGGTCACCCTTCATGTTCAGCAGTCAGTAACACCACCCCAGTTAGTGAGTATCACATCTTTCTAGTTCTGTGAACTCCAGTTCTTGGGCTGTCTTGCATGCACTGCTATTTTGAGCTCTCGCCACAGATTTCTGATTATGTTTAGGTCAGGGGACTGTGAGGGCCATGGCAAAACCTACAATTTGTGGCTTTTGACGTAGTTCACTGTGGGCCTTTGAAGTGTGTTTAGGATCATTATCTTGTGAAAAAGCCATCCTTCCTTTTTTATACAGCCTAATGTTTGCTTCCAGAATTTGCTGGTATTCACGTGAATCAATTCTCCCCTCTACCAATGAGGTGTTCTTTTCATGAAGGTCTGCACCTTTTTTCTCCAAACGTGCCTTTGGTCACTGTGGCCAGTTCTGTTTTAACCTCATTAGATATAGGACTCATTTCCTAAATGGATAAGACTTGTCTAGATTTCCTCTTGTGTTCTGCGGCTAACTTTTGTGGTGAGGATACAGGCAAGGTTTTTGTGCAGGTGTTGCTGCATAGTAGAACAGTCTACCACCACTTTAGGTCTTTTGGAGCCAAATCTGGGTTTCGATTTACCATGCTATCTGGGTTTCAATACCATTACCATGCTATCAATCCTACCAGCAGTTCTGTAGGGACATGATCTTGGCCTTCTTGAGACCGTAAGCAAATGCTATAAATTAAATAATGGCTGACAACTGATTGCAAATGACTTGCCAGGTTGTGCTGTCATAAGCTTAGAGGACCAAAACAAACAGCAAATGGATCATTTTTTAATTCGCATGATTACTGATGCTGCATAGACTGCAGGTTTTTCGGAATGTGCGTGTGATGATATCATGACTTTCTCTCTTAGTCATGACATTGTTAGGGCGAGAACACGCATGTGATCCACTGATAAAATCAAGATTTTCAGTCGCGTGACATTTCTTGTTATCATGTTGCAGTTCTAAGGAGTCCATGGCCTGATTGACCCTAGCTGAGCTGAGCTGAATGGCCAAGTGTTGGCACAGGTACAGTTGGCATGCTGTGGGGCTAAAGGTGCCGGACTACTGGTCAAGGTTACAGTGGGAATGAGTAATCGAGTTACATTGACACCCTTATTCTAAATAGACATTAAGTGATCTGCTACGCTATGAAGGGCTGGATGTTATTTTCCAGCACAGGAGCAACGACGGCAGCGATAAAAGCAGATATCAAACCCAAATCAAAACATCATTAATGTTGCTTTCCTGTTCTGAGCTGCGTGTTTAAAGCCTACGTCAACTATTTATGCCCACTGGTATGTGTTTGAGTTTCCTTTGAACTCAAGTCTTGAGTCAAGTCTGGCATCAAGTCACGAGAGGAAGAGGCTAGAGCGGGATGTTTACTAAATAATATGGAAGAAAATGAAACATACTGAATGAAATTTGTACATGTTTAAAAAAACTTACTTTGAAGTACTTTATCAAATCTGCTGCTTTATCATCATTTAAAAGATTCAAACTGTGGAATGTTCATACCATGTTCAGTCAAATGCAGAGGGTACTAATCCCAAACTTTAAGTGTACAGTCACATGCAAAGTTTGGTCCTCCTGGTGAAATTACGTTTCAAATGACACATTTTCTGAATTAAATTTCTGAATGAATATGCTATTAATTAGTCTGACATTTTAATATACAGTCCCTGTTTATTTGCTTATTTTAACAGACTGAGAAAGCACTAAAACATAAAAAGTGGCCTGTGTAAAAGTTACGCCTCATTTAAAGTTTTGTTTTCTTCTACTTAGCTAATAAATTGCAGACTCAAATTGGACTCAATTAAGTTTATTTATTTGTTATACAATATTAAGTTTATAAGAGGCTAATTTTTTATCACTTAGAGAAAAATCAACCAAACATTTCACCTGACTGGGGTGCTCAGATGTTAATATATAATTGCATTTTACCTATTCAAAATTTGGCAAAATTTTTATCTTACCAAGTCAGTTTAATCAGTCTTCGTTTAATACTTATGGCCTGGATGAACAGATCACAGATTTGCACTGAAGCATGAAACTGAATTGAATGTTTAAATGAATAACTTTATTTTAGTCTATAATGTAGATAACAGGCTTGAACCTATAAAGTAACATTGTCAGTCAAATACCGCAATATTACTGAGAATAGAGAAAAAGAATGAAGGAACAAACTTTCTCCCGTGGCTGAATGCTGGTAGACACAAATTAAACAGACATCTTTCATTATCTTTAATGGGTCAGTTATGAAATTATGACATGCTTCGAGGGAAATATGAATAAATGGATTAACACATTAAGAAGTTATATGATTGTATTTCAATGTGAAGTTCAGTTATAGTGGGCTAGAACTTCTATGTGGTGTTATTTATTTGAAATGTAGACTATTGTAGCCTACGCATTATCTATGCCTAAACTAATTCACCTTTACTTTACATGCATATTTAAAAAAAAAATGTCAGTAAAATTAAAATGGCACCCGACTCATGGACTCACCCAGCTACGTCAGTTTAAAACTAATGAAGCAAACTTCAGACATCAAACATGTTTCATCTGATCAGCAACTTTATGATTAATGGAAAACTGTGGCCATTGGATTTTTCACTCAGTACTGCAGGTTTAACCAGGGCCCTTGCAAAGGCCCTGTTGTACCTGTGGACGGTGTGCGAAGACCAAGCATCCGCTGCTCCTGTTACAATGAGACATAGCAGGAGATGAGAAAACAATAGATGCGCTGCATTGTGTAGCATGGGAATGGGGACAGATGGAAACCAATCCCGCACTGAAAACACACACAGGCCTGCACACAAGCAGATGTTTGCATCATACTTATGGGAGACATCAAAGATCAGCTTTTGTTAGCAGAGCGCAGAGCAAAGAGCTCACCCATTGAGCCAGGAAGCCACCTTTATGCCGTCTAATTGATTACAAAAGAGTCAAAACACTGACGTCAAAGCAGGGAGACCTTCCATGTGTTAAGTTTCCCCTCAGCTTTCAGCCCTGCTATTCTAAGACGTTTAGAACAACAAGCTATTCACTGTTAGCTGTAGCATAATCCTTTTACCATACTGAGTGCTATAATGTGAGAACGAGGTTATAAGCATGTCAGAGATACAACATATGACCCACATGTAACAGGATCTAATGAGTCAATACCTGTGCCCCTTTGGAATGACATCAAATTATGCCACAGGGGTATTGGGATTATAATGGAAACGGTATTGTTCAGTTTTTGTTATAATGTGTCCTCAGCACAGACATTAAGGAAATGTGATTAACACTAGTTCTATGTATTTACACTCAACATCAACCCAGAAGGAAGTGTCAGAAGACTAATATAATATAAGACAATATTTACTGAGCTACACATACAGTAGTGTCTCTCAGTATGAAGTCAGGCATGGAGTTGTAGAGTGTCCTAATTGCGTCCTGTGATAATCCATCCCATGCAGAATATTCTCACACAGTTCCTGCAGATTTTGCAGTAGGGGTGGAGGTGGAGAGACACCAGGCTATCTGGACATGGGACATATGACAACAAACCATTCATCATGGCGCTGACCACAGTGCCTCCACACACAGAGGTCTTTGATGATGCTGACACAGTGTTAAGGGCAGTTGTTGTAGTACATGTAGTCCTGCATCGTGCAGCCATCTGTCCATGGTGCTGGCGCTAACTGGAGAGTCATGGAGGGCATCACTGCTTGCTGAATGTCTGCAACCATGGCTGTTGAGTCAGTCAGGCACAGTAATAAGGCCTGTCCATGCGTGGCCGAGTGCGAAACTTGAATCATTCACATGTCTCACAATGCCAAACCTACCCACCAAGACTTGGCTTTTGGGTGCAACTATTTGTACAACTATTGTTTTGATGATGAGTTAATATATCAATATCCATATATCCCGCTAGTTGGCTAACATCATCACAAACTGGCCTTTAAATGTCATAAAAGCCATTTCACATGAAATAATCCCTGTGTCCAAAATCTTGACTAGGATACCTCAGTGATGGCAATATTTTCTGTCAAGCTAGCTATCTATGTATGCTAGCTTACTTTTTTGGAATTGCTTGGGATGTAACATTACAGAACAGCTGTAGTGAGGAATAGTGAACAAACGTGTGTAGGAAGCTGATCAACACAGTGTCAAAACCAAGGAGTTCCTCTCTTAGTGAAAAGCTAGCATTCTTTCATCGCTAACATTTAGCAAAACACTCCAGGCCGTGCTCTAGGATCAATTCCTCAAACAGAATTCTCCACCGACTTCTTAGGTGAACATTTAACAGCTAACAACCTAAACTGTGAAATGCTTCTCTGAGGGCAAAGAATTGCCCAACAGGTTTATGCCTTTGGTTAAAACCTGTTTTCTTTTCATTAGCCTGTAACTGAAGAGCTTTTTCTAAACAGGGATTCACCTGCATGTTCTATGCATTAACCTAACAGGATCTTGAGTGCCGGAAACACAGGTTGGGAGGGTTTTGGGAGGATTTTAATTTCAAAGTGTTTACATGTTGAGACTGATCCGTTATGCTAATTTCAAGGGCTAGCAAAGGCAGATGGATAAGTGTATTCCTGGATGATCTTTCTCACGTGCTTAATAGACCATAAAGCAGCCGAAACTAATTCTTGATTACTGAACTTCTTGGGAAAGGGCTATGAAGAGAAATCTTGATTTTCCTGTATTTCCATATGATTAAAATGTAACAAAAAGTCATGGGGTTGCAGTTTTGCTAAGCTAGGGGAGAAAAAACATACTTTTGATCAGTTTTTGAGACTGTAATAAACAACTGCACAATTACATTTCAATTCACAAAACACGAAATAATACATTTTAATGTCTAAAATCCAGAAAACTGCTTGATCGTATATTTGAAGGTGAAAAAAGTACATTCTGACATGATCAGCTAGCCTAAACTATTGCATAAATGCTTCACTAAACTTTTGCAACAGAGAACTGTTGTGTTTTATGTATTTCTGGTATCAGGGGATACACAAGATTTGGGTATCAGTAATGGTGCTGGACATGATAAGGTTGTTTGAGCCACCTCTAATAATCAGATTACCTGTATATTATAAAAACATGATAAATACCAGCTAAATTACATTTAAGCCACGTACATGTAAACTTGTCGTCTTTCTTTGGAATTCACTAAAAAATTAATTTCACCGCAGCTGAAAAAAAAACCATCTTGGCCTTTTATTTATTCATTCATAGAATGTCCACTCCTCTGCCTTATTAAAGACTTGAACATATGCACAGTTCACAGACATCACAGGCCAGCCTGTTGGGCATTGGGAAGGCTTGTATTTACATAGACCTGCTCAGGCAAA